>VMBQ01001500.1:4052-24229 GCA_007657795.1 Dreissena rostriformis
GCGTTTGGGCGGGCGTTTGGGCGGCGGGCGGGCGGACGGACGGACAGACAAAGATAGAGAGATTGAGCTGTACAACTATCAGTATTTGTGTTCGTCCATATAAATAATCTGATATTTTTAAAACAGAATCAAATCACGGCCGTTTTCCCTGATCTATTATTGTTTTCTAATACACTTTCCGAAGCGTATAAAGAGGTATGTTCCGGTTAGCTATGCCACGAATTAAAATCTATATTTGTAAATAAATTAATAAGTAATTGGCTTCATTAACAAGATTTAAGATCTGATGACGCGGCCGGTTTTTCGCGGTGATTATATTTTATTTGCCTTCATTTAAAGACACAATACGTTAGTTTCAAAATAGATCACACAATAGAGAATGATTTTCCCAATTTAAAAAGTGCCAGATTATATCACATAAGGAAATGGTGATTAATCCCGAAGAAGTCATTTGGGATTTTCCGTGTCTGTTAAACAGTTCATATTACGATATAAAAATGCTGATTAATCCCAAAAGAGTCATTCGTATTTTTCCGTGTTCGATTAACAGCTCACATTGCGAACATTCAATTGTTTTGTTTTGGCAAATTACAGTAATATATTGTTAAAGTTCACCTCAAAATTAAACTTGATAACCCGATAGTGATGGTCTTCAAACAGTTCCATTGTTTTGTTTGGGAAGTTCCCACTGCGATATATCTGTTAAGCCATTGTTTCTTATAAGGTGGTGCAGAATTCCTTGTATGTAATTGTCTGGGTTAAGTGGCATTTATGGTCTAAACAGTTTTTAACTTCCTCTTTAACGTTAAAGTAGCCAATCACATAATTGTGTCATTAACTATTTAAAATACCCTCTTATCGATTTATTCAAAGATCGGTTAAAATGTGCTTAACATGTGTTGCATAATAAGTAAGGGTCACTATTTACGTCATAGTTAAATGGAATTTGGCAATCTGATAAATGCATAAAAGAAGCCAGACAAACGATATGTTTCATTGTTCACAAACAAGTTAAACAGGCGACATTGATAAAAATTATCGCCAAATCGATCAAGGAAGAAGCAGACCTAATAAATGAATAAACCGAAACTAATTATTGTTTCCACTTAAGCAGAAATGAGTTCGTATCCATTAAACCAGATAAAAGATGCGTTCCTGTAATATCTTCATGAAATTGATACGCAAGGTCATGCCTCCATTTGCGGACTGCTTTTACGACCTCAGTTCGTCCTTCAAACGGAATACACAACTGACAGACGGCCGTTTGAAGTGATCATGGCTCATAGTTGCACACTTAAAGTTTACTCAGTGTAAACGGATATTTATATTATTTGCCAATTTGTATTACTAATGTTTAATTCTGTTGTTGTTTTTTTTCAAGTCATTCTTATGTTCATTTATAAAGGAATATACAGAAGTGCATCGTTATTTCGAACACACTAAATCTTGATTCCTCAATTTTTCGAAACAATCGTTCGGTCCAGATTGGCTCCTTTTTCATTCCATTGGGATAGTGGGATTCAATTCTACGCTTTTTAGAACTAAGACTTGTCTTCCATTCGGACTCATTATGCTGATCATAAGTTCAGTTTGTATTTGAATATGTGTTATTGGTTAATCCGAAGTGTTAATATGTCCAATCGAATGCTATTTTCGCACCTATTATTAGAAACTATAGTTTTCTCTTGCTTTTTGGTTTTGAATTTCAGTTGATGTAAGCATCGTAAGGTAAACAATGGTTGTTAAAACATTTTTTTCACACACACATTTAACGTATCATATTTCGGATTATAAGGTTAAACATAATATACATATATATAAAAGCAAATCTGGTTGTACACTATTTAAATATAAAAACAATTTCAACATGCAGCACACAACAAAACATTTGTAATAAAATACAAAACATGCAACTATATAAATGAAAACCAATTGTCAATAGCAGTAAAAAAACGTATCCTATATTGTACTTGATTTTTGCGAAATACACATACAAATATAAAACAACCCATTGAACAGTTTAACCAGTCTGTAGTATTGTTTTTATATGTATCCACCTTCAATCATTGAACTGTCTAACTTTAACAATATTCGTCAATAAATGTTTGGCAATATGAGAATCAGTAAAATCTGTATAAACTTCTTCCATTATATCATTTTTCATAATAATTACCTAATTTTCATAATTATTATCATCCATGTCATCACACTTGTGTATATTTATGCATTTGGCTAAAAAGCAATTGTATGCTTAAGAGCTAATCAATGTTGTTGGTGTTGTTGTTGTTGAGTTAACTAGATGCCCACGCATGTCGTGGTGATTGTATATCATGTTCCACATCAAGATTAATCCTATGTGTAGATTTGGTAGATCCTGGACGAAATACCGGTTTAGCGGGACCAATAACCACCGGGGCTTGTTCAGTAATGTTCTTCTTCTTGCTGAAATAAATTAAAATAAAATGCGTAGAAGATATATATGCCACTTGGTCGCACAGTTATCTCACTTAAAAACGATATATTATCAAATAACTATAATTGTTCAAATATATTATCATGTGTTGACTTTACTGTTGTATTGTATAGTATTGTTCATTTTTTTATCTGTGCCGCTCGGAATGTTTTAAATTGTCATCTTATTAGCATGCTCAGTTAAATATGCCAGGTTTATTATTCTTATTCTATGAAAAATATTGTTATCTCATATCGATGTTGGTACATGGAATTCAGTTTTGCATAAAATAAAATAAAAAGGAACTCCATACTTTTTCGGGGATACAGTTATGTTTTTCTCCAAATTAGCTCAGAATTAATTTTAAAAAATCACACGCGGGTAAATTATCATCAACCTCAGAGCATGGCAATTCAAAATAAAAACCAGAGAAAAAAGCGAAAACCGCATTTAAGCCAAATGTCTATATTGTTTATGAGGGTAGATATCCAGTTTGAAGTATAATTTATCGAAATGAGTGTTGTTTAAATATGCCCCAAGTAGTGTGTGTGATTCAGATACGTACCACACGAATTTAGTCACATATACTGATGCTATCACTATTACCAACACACCGAGGAGGCCAATCACGACGCCGATGATCCAAGTTTTTCTCGGTGTATCATCAAGACCAGGACAAGCTGTAATATGTGAACCAAAACATAAATTGCATGTGTTTGTCGGATAAGAAATGTATCGTGTTTAGAATTAAAAGTAACCGTATTTCATGATCGGATGTTATGATATTTGTGTTGTTAAACATGAATATTTATGTTTGTTAGATTAATATCCACCAATTACGTTATGATAAGCACACCTGATCCAATGGCCCATTGCAGGGACTCTGAGGTATCACCCTGGCAACTGTAGCAATCCATGACAACACCACGTGCGTAGCAACGTCCATTTAGTACACAGAAGCCGGGCTGTTAAAATATACATAATCAAGATTTCAGCCAAATGGTAAAAACATGTTTTATTGTTTTGAGGCACTGTATATTCCAATAAAAGAAATACACTTGTTGAATGCAAAAAAAAGACAACAGTACCTTTTTGGTGCATGCTATTTGTCCATTGTCCTTGTGACACTCCATACAGGTGGAGTCAAACATGACTATGGAGTCCCCTTCACTGTACGTATGTCCGTTATTTGAAACCGATATAGTGTAACCGGTGGCACCAATATCAGTTTGTAGTCCATCGGTAGATCGACGTCTTCTGCTTTCGACTGGGAGGGGACAAATTACTTGTAGGAATGTGTCTAGCTCGGCTTTCACTGTTATGGGGTATTCTTGATCAATTGTCGCATCCAGGTGGAACTAAAATAGGAAAACAATAATGGAAAAGAATAGATGAAAACTCGCATCGTTTTCTTAAAGTCTTAACACACATAACAGTTTTAAAAAACAACATATTGATCCTCCGCGGTTTTACACATATTTACGTTGTACCAATTAAACACGACTCGCTGAAAGCAAATACATGAAATACCAAAAAACTGTTGATATATTAGTTAAGATTTGAATTCACGATGAACACACACATTCATGCAATACCAAACATAATTGTGGAAACAGTATTTCAGATTTTAATTCACGCCTACAAAAACAACGTTTTCATCATTTACAACTGTAAAAGCGCTCAAATGGGGATTATAGATAACCACATTTTAAAACAGATGTATATTTTACGACGTATATAAAATGACAGCATTATTTTGTATAATTATTTGATAAAAAAACTTCGTTCAATATAACCATTTTTATTGTAAAAATAACATTCAGCATTAGTAATAGATATGCCCTGTCGATGAAATACCTTAAACGGTATCAACTTGCATGTCAGTGATTCTGAATCTACAAAGTGTCTTCCTATGACTGCAGTTTGTTTGCACAGTCGTTCAGACAAATCACACAGTCCTCTATCTGGGATACCAATCATTTCTGGCGCAGCATTGGAATCTATAGAGCAGTCATCGCTGGTAAATTCGGAGTCACATTTGCAAGCACCTGCGTAATAACACCATACTCATATTGTAACTGAAATGTGTATAATATATTTATGTAAACTGAATACATATATAGCAAGACTTTAAATATAAAACCATCGTTATTTAACTGACCGTGAACGCATGTACCATGACCGCTACAGTCATTGATACAGGAAACGTCTTTTAGGTTACCAAGAAGCATTTCAGCGTCGATCGGATTCAATGATGACACAATCGCATGGTCGACGGATGTATTGTTTTCAACAATAACTGTAGTCTTCGCTAACACTTCGAGTGGAATCGGTTTGTGAAGCTCCAGATGTTCGATGCAGGCTTGTTTTATTCCTTCTATGTGGACTTGTGTTCAATCCATCGAATTCGATGCCTGTGTTCATGCACATTAATACGTGTTTATTCTTAACTGTAAGCGATACTTAATAGACTTCTCACCATAAACACAATTTAGACTAAGACATATGTGTGTGTATACTTAACAAGATACATTGACATATTGAAAGAAACAAGCATCTAGCTCATTATGTATGTATAGTACATTAATATAATATTTTAAATAAGCATTTGAAGATAAAAAGGATAATAACAAACATAGTTTGTTGACATTATGTGACGAACATGTGTCCAATCGATATTTGTTGGATAAACCATAGTTGTAACATACCTGAACATCTGAGGCGCAATTGTCGAAGTACGACTCAATATCGAGACCTGGGATGGCAGAGCACATCTGGACACCGGTTGTGTTCATTTTTTCCGCACACAATCGCCTAGCGGTTTCCAGATCGATGTTTGTCTCAGAACGTCTTGTTCGACCTCGGCTGGACTGAGCCTTGGATAAACAAGAGTGTAAATATACATTGATAACATCTTGTTAAGCTAAAAAGGTTTCAATTTAATCTAATGGGGAAACAACGAATAGTGTCGTTTCAAGAATGTGTTTCAGTAAGTTGGTAGGTTAATACTATTCGATATAATTTGTTATGTTTCTTATATTCTTTTTCTTTTTAGAAGATTTATACACCCAATCTATAGTAAAGCTGAAAATAGTGTTTCTACCTGTACGGATTTAAAATCAGGTGTAACTTTCTGGCTCCGATGAATATCTCGCTTTCTTCGGTCTTTAGAGCACATTCCATTAAACACCTCTTTGTATGATTCCATTTTGCAAGACGATTTATGCTCTTCCGAGCACACAATTCCAGTCTCAAAACGGCATTCCCTTGGATCACACTGACACTTACACATCGTTAGTTCCTCTTTCCATGGAGATAACCTTGCTCTGTATCCTTCATCAAAAAGACCACTTCTGTCTTCAACCCTGTATAGGAGAATCGTTCATACAAAGATACGAGACTTTTAATGAATGTGCTGTATGTGTTCAAATTTAAATTACGTTGGAATATGAATAATGATAATAATGCTTTTACTATTTAGTATCATACGCGCTTTGTTTGGTACCAAATCATCTTGAATATGGTTCACTTCACATTTCTGTTCGATATTACACGTAATAACTGACTTACTGCCAGCACTTATCACGACCTTTCGAGCACCCAGATGCCATGGCATCATTTTGTGCGTCGCCGTCAAAGTTCCCACACAAACCCTCGGTGTTATTTCGATCGTGTAGTCCCGGATATATGTCAATTTCAAGAAAAGAGAACCAACTATTCACGATGTGAACCTCTGTTCCAGAAAGGAAGACATATCTGTCAAATATATAAAAGGGAAATCAAATAAACTATTTATATATTGAACAAATATAGTTTGTAGATTTAAGGATAAGTATGTGTGCTTAATGTACCTGAAATCCGTTGCTGTTTCTCTTCCGAACCCGTTTTGCTAAAACACCATCGTCGCACAGGACAAACCCTGTGACATAGTTAGCAAGGTCAATGATGTAAACATCTCTTCCAGCTCTGATAGCAACGGCCTTGTTGCAGTATTGGTGGTCCCTCTCGGGCCGGTAGTTTGGACATGGGGCTTGAATTGTGTGAACCTGTATTATTACGAATGTAGTATATGTTTAACTACAACAAGACTCAAATTTGGTTTAATACACTTCACAAAACAACGTTAGTACGGAAAGCATACAACATAATCATGTTTAAAACAATGAAATGAAACCGGACTTTTTTACAAATTAAAACGCAAATAGTTAACATAAATACACAGAGTGTCAAGTTTTAGTTCAACGTAAACGAAGGGCAATCTTTATAGGTATGATTAATACAAATCAGTTTTTTTCAATAATGACACACATGTGTTTCCATTTCATTCATAGTTTTAAATTTAAGACGAACATTGTTGAAGAAATGTCCATACCTCTATGTTAAACTTCGTATTACGATACAACACAAATACCCCTGCACCGATGCTTTTAAAGGTATAGCTGAAACAAAACAAAAATATACCACAATCCAGACGCAGATTAGAAGACAAAGTACATGTGTCTGTGATAAATCGATTTCCATAAGTATAATCATAGCGACACTTCTGCAAAATTATCTGGCGATACAATTTTAAATGCTGGTCTTTTATTTTAATACAAATTACTAATTGCCCATATAATATATAACCATACGTACAATCAGATATGTGTACATAAAATCATGATTAAAGCCGGGTCGACAACCCTCAAATCATTGCATTTACTCAATTACACGTTGAATGCAGCTGTTGCATATGTCACAATCGTTTATTGTTGTGACTAGAGTCCTAAGAATTCCACGTGAAATAACGGATATATTAGCCAGAGACTCCACATAATGTGGAAACGTTACACTCATTAGCGGTATGCATATTTGCACTGATGCAATGTTGTTAAAGGATATTTTATACGTATTGTATATCTTAATTTACACACCTCTGGTCAAACGACTTTATGTGCGGATCACTATGAGAATAGCAACGCTTTCCAGACAACTTCCATTGATTGACATACGAATAAATCTAAAAATATATAAAGCACGGGCAAAGTGTGTGGTTTGCTATCTTATCCGTTAATTATTTTATGTTTATGTTGTGTTGTATTGTGTCACTAACATATATGATCAATTATCCATACAACGTATCGAAAATATTATATGTTCTGAACATTTCACCTACCTGAACAGGCTCGAGCAAATACAAACTAAACATGTCTTGATATTTAAGAACATTTGTTCTGAGCATGACGTCAAATTCCTGTCCAAGTCCATGCTCCCCGAGCATGTTCGCTACTGAAATGTTTTTCACTTTGTAGACGTCATCCATAGCAAACCGTGCACCGCACGGCCAGTGGTTGCCTCGCTGCGATCCTAACTTTGCGATCTCACATGAGGCTTGCTTGTTTGGTATAACTTATATCACATCAAGGAAACATGTTTTCGACGGACAGTAGAATGGAACTGTCAGTTCAAGGCTTATAACAGCTTCCGCCTCGTCTCTCACAACCACTAACGTATCGGATACAATCTGTAACAAACAACTAATTGTATAATAAATAACATTACATTTTGTGATGCGTTTCATTGTATTATATAATAACTATACAAGCCAAAACAACTTCATATCAATAGCAATATGTAAACATTAGTGAGTCTTCTTAATACATACAATAAACTCGACATAAGTCGTTTGTAGACGAAAAGATGAGATAAGATGGATTAGCTTACCTTAATACCACAGAACTTCACATCACTGTTAACTGGGTCACTAAAATGTCCTGTTTCAGAAGTCTGTGCCATAACAGCGCACATTATCTGTTTCAAAATGCAAGTAAGTATTATATACATAATTGAAAATTAATATACGTGTCAGAAGCTGTATTGTCGCTTATTATAATTGTATAAATAGATATTACATTTGTACTTATTGAACATTCTTAAATAATTTTGTATATATTAAACTCTAACGCTATAACCAAGCTTCGTAATTCCCTTTTCCCGCAAGTGATCTTCAGTTAACTTTGTTTCCTCTTCAATTACTGTGGAGTTATCTGACGTGGCAGAAGAACTATGTAAGATGAAGAACCTTCTACGACTATCCACTTTGATCCAAGTGACCGTGTAAATATTGTTACGATCGTTTGGCTTGGTTGTAAACCGACAAAAATACACCAGTTGACGCTTGTCAGATTGTTGCTTGTCTGTTGCAATTGCTACGTCAATCATTGGACTGATGTAGTCTACATTTGGTGCCAGGTCTACAACAGTGTTTGTGATTTTCTGATAAATATAAACACACACATACTCGTGTTGCACCAAAACTCATGGATCATGTTTAATAAGAAACACAAATTAATTGATAATGTTAGTATCAATATAATCACACATTCGTGCGTCACGTATATTAGAATATGGTATAAATCATGTTTACCTTGCATATACCAATTGATAGACACACCACATCCGTCTGACCTATTTGTGGATAATCTGTATCCTGGTATGCTGTACCAGCTTTCAATAAGCTCATGGTCTGAAACTGGTTTGTCTGATGCCGACAAAACGTAGCCTACCTTGCGCTTCGACATAAATGGTAATTCTGTTTGTATATCGCAGTCTAAAAAAGAACAGAATAATCCGTTCTCTACTGATACTAAAATAACGTATCGCTTTTATACAATTGAAGTATGCGCATAATCGAGCTCTTTTGTAAATGACGAATAAACGAGAAATCAAGGTTACCGGGTCCATCACTGATTTTGTTTGAAGACGATGTACTTGGAGGTTCTATCGAGGCAGGTGTTGTATTTGTGTCGTCGTCACCACATTTCAGAATTAGGCAGATCAAGTCAGGTATCAGGTGAAACAATGCATCGTTTGCTATTAAGACAAACCACAACATGAGATAGCATCGAATATATTACAGTGATTTTAAGCCAACAATATCAGAATAAAATGATTGATTTAAACAATAAAACTGGTCGGAAACTACGTGTTCTACTAGTGCATTAATATAAAATAAGAAAAAAAAGTTAATTGTTGAAAGACGCATATGCAGATACATATGATCAACTATACACACAACACAAAACCTGCTGTATTATTTCCAGACGGTGTAAATACAAAATGTTGACAACACGGTTGTTTAACTATAGTTTCGAGTTGCGTCTGATGTCAATGATTTTGTACCTTTATACAATTGTGTTAATCCTTTATTAAATTCATTATTATTTTCAATTCATTTCTATAGTTGTTCAATGAAAATATTATGAAATCTTACCAAGCAATTTCAAATTGTATTAACACTTCAATATTTCGTAAATAAATGTGGTAAACAGTATGAGATACTGCTTTAAAGTAACACAATATGTGTCGCAACAAAAAGGAACCATCAATAATTAAACCAAGAATAAAAAAAAAAAAACATAACTAAAATAAAGTAATAGAACTTAACTAAATTTTTCATTTTATCAAAATAATTGGTATTTAACCAGTTGCATTGTCATTGTATTGGTGAAATTGTGTTTCCTAGTTATCCGTCAAACGTAAATCACAAACATATTGTTTGCATGGATAAAATGCGGTCAACAAAACATATGAGCTTTTTTAAAAGTCTAATTCAGTTATAGTTTAATAAAACATAATACAGTTATAGTTTAATCAAACAATGGTTGAGACATAAATGGAATTTTGAAAACAAAACAATAACTAGTATATTGTAGAATTGCCCAAGTGTGTAATATAGCTAAGAGGAATAGTTGCTGTTCAATATACGTTTCGACGAGGTAAACCAGCCACAATTACATGATGCCAAACCCAGTAATGAACACATAATTCATTTCCTATTAGTCGTACTAGCTCAAAACGATTGAGGAAAATACTGACAAAGTGAAACATGGAGGATATCCACAAAGAATTGTCAAGGTGTAATATAACTTGAGGTAAAAAATAAATTTACAAATTTGCATTTTTCCCTTAACACTTAAGAAAACAATTATTTGGTATTCATGAAATCTTTATCATGAGTTTGTCCTTTATTTCAAAAGAAACATTCTACCTCCCTTACCAAATTATAAAAAAAAGTGTATGTGCACAATAACATACTCCGGTAATAGTCAAACTTTTAAATTTTAATAACATGAAATTGGCAGTCGTTTAGTTGCTTTTCTGTGTGTGAATCTTTCCATTTAAGTGTAAGTTCGCCTACATTAACTTTGCTACTCGAAAATAACGACTTTAATATGTTCGTTATATTTTATCACTGGGACTAAACTGCACATAGTTGCCATATCAAATATAATTTTTATTGAATAAATGTGAAATGTTCCGATATACGGAAAATCTTGAAATTTGATTTGTTCAATACTACAGCTCAGACCTTCCTTAACAAGTTTGAAATATTTTCCTGTTAAATACACGAACATGACACAAGTAAATTTATGTAACCATTATGACATTTTGTTACTTTCTTCCATACGAAAACGGTAACTACGGACATATCTACTCACCCGCCAAGTGACTTATCTTGGACGGTGTTTCCTTCAGTGGTGGACACGTGACGTACTAGTCGTAGAAGTTCACCATTACAACCCCACCGTTCCGCTTCTGGAATAACGTTTACATATTATTATAAATGTTTAATGTTGAATAAATACCTTACCAAGAAATGTAGTAGGAAGTCGTGTACGTTCCGGAGTGGATACAGATGGTAAACGCCCAACAATGAGATGCAGTCTTGTGCGTTCCGGACGTGGTCAAAAATGATAAATGCATGTGTCATGCTGTACAGACTAAAGTACGTTCCGAAAGAGGTTATATAAGGGGAGTCCCTTACCGTGAGATGCAGAACAGAGTCTTGTACGTTCCGGTAGTGGTTACAGATTGTGAACGCCGAAGAGTGACTGTATATGAAAGGCGCCCTGTGGATGAAAATTAAAGTCAGTAAATATTTGACCGTTAAGTCAGATTTTACAGGTTTAAAAAAGCTCTGACATCAAAATGTTTATGCTTAACCTGCATTAATATATACTTGTATATATCGAAGAGGTAGAGTGATAAAAAAATGTCTCTAGCTTGCACAACCTTAGAATTTAATGTTGATGATTGTTGTCGTTTTTTAGAACTTTTTACAAATTTCTATTCACATCATACCGTAACTTAAATAAAATGAAATGTGCCATACAATATAATTGCATGCACCTATTATTGTTTCGCTATTCCTTTTATATATGTTACTACAATTTAAACGAACTTTCTTCTAATGTACACAATGAAAAATTTCTTTTCTTTTTCTTTTGTATATTGCTTAATAATTTGTGCAACACAAACTTGCATGCAATTGTGTTATACCTAAAGTGTTTATCTGATTCAATGATGTAACAAATTCAGTATTTTACAAAGTGAAGCATTCTATTCATTTTACACTGCATATGTTAACTTTAAAGGTCTGTTGATATTAAGCACTACTTTTCTTATATTGTTCTGTTATGTAATCTCAAATAAAGATATACTCTTGCTTGTAACTCAGTTATATTAACAAAAGAAATATTTATTTTCACCATTAAGAGTATATTATATATACATAAAAATGTGTATGCATATACCTTTCAATTAAAACACATTTATGTAGCAAAACAATATGCATAAGCTTTAAAGTATGTGCATAATGTCAAAGCATTACTTACGTCCGTTTAGTAAAGGTAGAGACACTTTTTTTCCTGACATAAATGCTTTGTATGTCATTGACTTCTATTATATTGAAAACTTTAGATTCATTGTATATGTTGTTTTTTGTTCATCTGATTGCATTATATAAGTGTTTTATTTTCATATCGTATATGTATGTGTTTGCAATCTTAAAATAAAAAAGTGTTGGAAAAAATATAGTTTAAAATTCGTCCTTGCATGTATCTGTATAATTAATTTTGGTTAGTTTAAATCATGGCTTGACGTCATTGCCGAAATTACCAATGCGGATGAAAACAAAAGTGAATACTTGGAACGCACAACACATATCTAAAAAGAGGTGTATGTATGACGCTTTGAAACTTGGCCATTGTTCTAGCAACCAGGATTCTATTGAGCCTTGAAATAATGTTCTTTTTTCTAACCTGGATACTTTAAGAGCGTCTTCCATGGTAGCATTAGCCATGTGTGACAGGTCAATCAGCATCCCAAGTCGGTTCATATCTCGGATTACTTTCTGTGTAGTAAGACTGCGTTAATGATTATTCAAAGGATGCATGAGTATGTACATAATACGTGTTTACTTCAAGTATGATAAAAAAAAACATCACCAGTAGATCCCATATGACAAAATCTTAGCATTGCATCATTTTAAAACAAAACCGTCTAAATTATCATAAATTATCATGACAATGTGGTTGCAAAATCCCGAATATATAGATGTTATATAAGTTTTTGTCGTAAATGCATACGAGTTCTCTCCCCCCCCCGGATGTGACCCAACGTGCCTTATTCAAAGATGTTATGGATATCATTCATGAAGCATGTTTATTCATTCAGCATGTCCACTCCGGCTCACCTCTCCGAATGCAGTAAACCCGCCTAGTTTGGGTCTGTCAACTGTGATGTTAGTGGTTGGCTCATCAATCTTCCAATTGTCCGCCCTGGTGAATACATACATGTAAATTGTTTTTGAAGTTAATTTTAATGTTGTTTGTGTGATGTTTGTGTACACATACATTTTATTAGTTTTAGTGTCTGTTTCTTTGAATGAGAACGATACTGTTGTGCCGTAGTTTCGGTTTATAACAGCGAATCCGCGTGTTTTACTTTTTTGAACGGGACGGGACGTCAATGATATGCGACAACCGTTATTTAAAAAACAAATTTCAATGAACGTTATAGGAACTGGCGGATTTACTGAGTGACGGAGATAAAATTATAAGTTTAACCATAGGTATTAATTTAAATTAATTAAAACATATTAATTTGTATTATTCAATATAAATAATTTATGTAATTATACTTTTTATCGGCGATGGGCCTTTGTTAATTACATTGTATGCGAAAGACTGGTCGGGGTAACAACCAAGCAATACGACCAACTGACCAACCATCTAAAATGTGGCCAATTGAGTGCAGCGGTCATCTGTCTACTACGACCACTTTTCCCATGACTTACCGCTGCTTTCAGGCTTGACTGTATTTGTAAAGTCATTTCCACTACCTCTAGTTCAAGTAAGGAAGGCGTCAGTTTAACGCTTATTTGGTCGTTGTCGGCTCAGATACTACTTAAAAGTACCCCGGGTAATCTTAAGTATACTACAATATACACCGGGTACGAACAAATATGATTAAATGCACCCGGCAATACGCCGGGGTTCTTTTAAGTATCCGTATCCCGTAATCTGTTTATTATAATTGAGAGTACCCCGGGATCTTTCAACTAGAACCTGAGCCGACAATGAGCAATGGAGCGTTATGGACATATGAATGTTGTTTAAGTAGCTAACCCAAACACAAAAAGTGTGTCGAGGTTTGCTGAACGCCGCAGACAAATGCAAATAAATCAACAACAAAAATAACTGATAATAATCCATGAAGGGTTTTTGCAGTACTCGTCACCTTTACTTCTCTACAAGCCATAACACTTGACAATAACTTTGATCTATATTAAATGTATACAAATAAGGTGTTTGCTCGATTTATATCTTCAAGTCTAAATCAACAAATTCGCCATAGTGCGTTCTACACGCTTGTTAACTACAACAAGCGATCGTAAATTGAAATAAGATACAAAAGAGAAGAAAACAATATAGAATGTATTATCTCTGAAAAGCGATTACACTTAAAGAACAAACTGCCTATATGCTCAAATGAAATTTAAAAAAAACTAACGCAAAAGTGTTTAAATCACCTTGGTCGTTGTTCATCTATTGCTCGTACAATTAAAAAGCGTTGATTTATTCTATACACAAAACACAATATTTGAGTTTTTAGAAACAACATGTCATTAAATGGTTGTTAAATAATACAACGAATAAAATACTTTTGAAAACGGGGAAATATCAACAAAACTCAACATGACAAATAACTTGATATGTATTGAATGTATACAAATACAGTGTTTGTTTCATTTATTTGATTTATATCTTCAGGTCCAAATCAACAACTTCGGGATGTTGTGTTATATTTGATGTTTCTTATGCTTGTTTACTGTAACTTAGCGATCGTACATTTAAATAAGATAGCAAACAGAAGAAAACAATACAGAATTTATTATCTCTGCAAAGCGATTAAACTTTAAGAACAAACTGCTTATATGTTTGTTAAAGATAACAAAATTTGAATTTGTGCATTTATTTTCACGAGATTGTACAATCACCTCGGTCGTTGTTCAACTTTTGCTCGCACTATTACAAAAATCTTTATGGTCGTGTTCTACGTTAAACACTGGCTTATTTTATACAAAGAACACAAACATACAAAAAAATAAAAATGTGACTTAAAACAGATGTTGAATAATAAAATTATCTACCAAACTTTTACAGTTATTTGCTTTAACGTATTTGTAAGCCCCTTTTTAAAAGACTTGTATAAATGATTTGGTTTGCGGGGGGNGGAGGCTGGGGGAAACGTTGGATGGGCGGTTAGTTACAAAACTACCTTTACCTAAAATGTTACTTATTAAATGAAGTTTACTTACTGTTTCATAAGAAATAAAGGCTGAGAACACTTTCAGTTAGTCTTAGCGGTATTTTTTCCATTACAAAGTAACGGAAATAGTATGATATTAGCCTTACAATAAATATAAAATACGACTTTTGTGTTGCATTGATACCGGGTTGTGTCCAATTTTGACTTAAAGCTATTTAAGAAGATATAGATACTTATAGTTGAAACAGACCCGAGACAAATGCCCGAGTAGAAAAACTAATGAATTGAACGGTAGCTTGAATACCCCCTCGGATGAAAGTTCTAGCCCTGAGATAAAAACAATCATAGCCGTGGAAGGCTTTCGGATTCTTGATTCTAACTTATCACAAACGAACACTTTCATAAAATACCATGAAATAAATCAAAGTCTGCTTAATGTTCATTGAGAGGCTATAGGTATACACTGGAATATGGTTGAAAGAGCTCAGCAACAAAAAGTGTAATTATAAAGAAGAGCTTTTTTAAAGTAAGGCAAACGAATCCAATGCTCTTCGACTCGGAACCATTTTACTTTTATCTGAAACCGAATAGGGGTTGTATCGAAATTGGCTTTTTCAATGTTAAGAATTAAAAAACTATGGAGAGATTGTGTTACTGAAAGATGGCTTATTGGATACTTGTACTTATTAAAGTTTAAGTTCATGTATTTTTGGTATGGGTACCAGTGTATCCACTTGTGTCGTTTTTACACAAACGTGTGGAGAGTCCAATTTTAATTTTCTCCCAATGTGTGCATGGAATTCTTACACTAGACATTTGCAAAGTCGCAATAATGAATCGTTACTAATACGCATATGCCTTCAATAGCAGCCTAAAATCTTTTGGGTCGCATTTTATGCTCGATAATAATTTACGGCGTTTGATTTGAAATTAATTGAAATTAATATATATAAAATTCACACCATTTTGAACTTTAACGAGTTCCCTCGAGTGTGGTCTTTTTAGCTTGAAGGTATTACTAATTGCCATGCACGTTTGAATAGCTTCGAATTTTAGCTATGCGAAACTTCTTTATCGGTACTTAAATGAAGCTATACATAAAAATAAATTATGTATATAAAAAACTAAATTATGTATTTATATACTAGCATAAATGGTGAACAAGCATTAACTTATATCACCGTTCATCGTTAAACTATGCCGTAGCATCACTTATGCTATTGGGTCAACTTACTTTCTAGACACTGGCACTGAAAACAACATTTACATAAAATGTAAAAGTCTACCTTGCGCCGTGGTCACCAACCGGAAGGTGTCAGTGTAGCGCGTGCCGTACTTCTGGATAACGTAAAGCTGCTCCAGAGACAGGCGGACGGCGTCTTTGTATTGGAACTTGCAGAGGACATAACACGCCCAGAACTGAGAACGGACACAATGAGGAAACGTTCACAAAACAGATGAACCAAGTTTTGTGCTTTTGCTTAATAGCGTCTCCACATATTGCATTTACCGCCAAGGCTATGCAACTGGACTTTTTATTATTCACGTGCAGAAAATAAAATTAAAGTCTGATGCACACAACATAAACACGTGATCTTAATTAATTGCGCAGAATATACGAAATATTTAGTCGATGTGTAAAAACGTATGTAGTGTGATTCGCACCTGTACAACCAGTTTTCACTCCCGAAGTCTAGGTATGTCGGTATGCGAGAGATTCGTACTCCAGAACTGCCGGAGGTCAGCCGTCAGGTCCACGTCGTAAACGGAAGTGTTGGAGAAGTGTCGGTAGCGGTACGGTAGGTCGTTATGTCTGTAAGAGGTGCATTACGCGCTAAAATTCAAAAGAAGAAACTTGAATTAGCTTTAAATAATACTAAGATTGTGTGTGTAAGGTTTAACATACTTCGAGTATAAATAATGGCAAAGTTAAAACTTAACATACTACGAGTAAAAATAATGGCAAGGTTAAAACTTTATGTTTTACATTCTTTGTACTAGTATGTATTTTTTAAATTATATTATCATGAAATTCAACGAAATGTGTTATTAAACATGTATTGTTTAATAGAAATCTATCAAGCGTTTAATTATTGCTTGAAGTTATACTTTTTTCTAACCGGATGCTTTACTCATAACTGTTATAGACAATTGAACAAAAACATTATTATAATTATTAATTTACGTATTTTCATACCCGTCAATTAATGGATAGCTGTATAAGACACATTTCGCTTTGCCCAAATCACTAATAGCTTGAGAGCAATCAACTTCCGGTAGATCCCTTGCGCCGCCGTCCTGACATCCGGTCGCCCGCGTCTCAGCGCCGTTACTTCTGGAAGTCTTGGAGGCCACGACCGCCAGTGCAATTACGAGCGCCACCACAATGACGCTGAGCACATAGAGAGCGCCGTACAGCATGCGTGTCTGCAGCATCTTCCGGGAGTCACCGAAGAGGCCGGAACGCGAGGTGACGTTGCTAGCGTAAGACACATCGCCGTTAGCATCCATATAAAACACGTATCAAATGTATGTCAGATCTCAATAACGACAGCAAACGAAAGTAAAGCTGTCTTATTTAAATACATTGTACTGGTAAATTAAATGTATATTTGAACTTAGTTCAATTTAGGCGCGTGCTTACGCATATACGCATCTTCATCCAAATGAATAATCGAGTGTCGTTTGCAGTACTTTAACATACATATAACGATATCTGCGGTTTACACCAGCTTGTTCAATGTTTACAATATAAACTAAAACTGTCAAGTAGTTTACAATGTTGAATTATAGCTTATTTTTGAACGGTTTAATATATTTGACTACAAATGTCTGTTTGTTTTAAAAGTGTGTCTACTGAATTTAAGCCGGCCTGTTTTGCAAAGAACAGAACGTTTATTGATATAACTTGAACAAGTCCAGTTCATAGTTATATTTACGAAACCGACAATATATAAGCTGTAAGCACATGTATAGTAATGCAAAAGTGACCACAATAATATATAACAAGGTGTTAAAAATGCACTAAGGCCATTATATTACTCTACATGTGCCTTCAATGCCTCAGTTCTCAGTTTAAAAGCATGTTTTACAATATAACGCGAGTTTAGTAAAAACTTTAGTGTAAGCATTTGCTATGAAAATTATAAATGTATGCCTACAACGTCGGTTATAATAGAATGTGTCGATATACATTGTTCTTATATCATTATTAAGAGGACATACAATTACAAAATGATACTCGTCTTCGATATCATTTGAGCCACATATACTACATAAACGTTCATTACGTACATACTATGGAGGATACCACTGTTATGTAAAGCTGATTCGTCATAGATTGGACAACAATAACCGAAGTAATTGTTTCTAATTCGAGAGAAAAAGAGATAACAGGTATTAAATAAAATTGCTTAAACTTTATTCTGCGCAACAAAGTTCCAAACACACTTGACGTGTCTTGAAATTCGTGTATTAAACATTAAACTAAATTCGTGTAACATAAATTCGATTATTTTTTCTAATATATATCAAACAATTCCAATAAAACCCTGAACTCAAATAATTAGATTTTGCATAAATGGCCACATATCTCAATCATAACATCGCATAGCACAAAGTACTATACTATGTTTATAAAGAGAAAATTAGGTTAGTGTCTTTTAACAAATGTATTTATCTGACGAGTTGAAGAAAGGTTTACACGGCGAGGTATGCCGAGCAACGAAACCTTTTCAGAGACGAGTCGGATAAATGCAAGGACACGAAGACAGATTAGTGGGACATTTCCTAACAGTGTGTATGCCAATCAAACATGAAATAATTTTTGGCAGTATAAAAGTATATGTATTGTATAAACTATGATTTCGTTGATGTTCAGAAAACATGTCCTATGAACTTTTATCCTAATTTGTTATTCATCAAAGTTAAAATTGTTTGTTATGTTAATACGGGAAAACAGACATCGTTATTGTTGCTTTCAATAAATAAATCCTTATGTTATTTTTCTCAATTTTTTATTATTACGAATTCGCTTTTTTAGCGGTATTCACGAGGCCGTCAGAATAAAAAAATCCCAGAAAAAAACGTTCAATCAGAAGAGAAAAGTACATTCAAACACATTACAAGTAAACGTTCAATAAGTAGAGAAAAGTACATTCAAACACATTACAAGTAAACGTTCTATCAGTAGAGCAAAGTACATTCAAACACATTCAGTAGAGCAAAGTACATTCAAACACTATCAGTAGAGCAAAGTACATTCAAACATTATCAGTAAAGCAAAGTACATTCAAACACATTCAAAGTAAACGTTCTATTAGTAGAGCAAAGTACATTCAAAAACATTAAAAGTAAACGTTCTATCAGTAGCGAAAAGTACATTCAAACACATTAAAAGTAAACGTTCTATCAGTAGAGAAAAGTACATTCAAAAACATTACAAGTAAACGTTCTATCAGTAGAGAAAAGTACATTCAAACACATTAAAAGTAAACGTTCTATCAGTAGAGAAAAGTATATTCAAACAAATAACAAGTAAACGTTCTATCAGTAGAGCAAAGTATATTCAAACACATTAAAAGTAAACGTTCTATAAGTAGAGCAAAGTACATTCAAACACATTAAACGTAAACGTTCTATCAGTAGAGAAAAGTACATTCAAACACATGAACAGTAAACGTTCTATCAGTAGAGCAACGTACATTCAAATACATTAAAAGTAAACGTTCTATCAGTATAGACACGTACATTCAAACACATTAAAAGTTAACGTTCTATCAGTAGAGAAAAGTACAGTCAAACACATTAAAAGTTAACGTTCTATCAGTAGAGAAAAGTACATTCAAACACATTACAAGTAAACGTTCTATCAGTAGAGAAAAGTACATTCAAACACATTACCAGTAAACGTTATATCAGTAGAGAAAAGTAAATTCAAACACATTAAAAGTAAACGTTCTATCAGTAGAGCAAAGTACATTCAAACACATTAAAAGTAAACGTTCTATCAGTAGAGCAAAGTACATTCAAACACATTAAAAGTAAACGTTCTATCAGTAGAGCAAAGTACATTCAAACACATTAAAGGTAAACGTTCTATCAGTAGAGAAAAGTACATTCAAACACATTA
>VMBQ01001500.1:28674-65878 GCA_007657795.1 Dreissena rostriformis
GTGGGTATGGCCTATGTGGGCGGGGCGCCCCATGGTTGGGAATGGGGCGATGCATGGTTGAGATTGACCGTATTGTCATAAGAGAGGTCCAGTATCAATTTGAAGTGAATCGGTGTAGAAATGAAGAAGTAAATGTAAAATAACCTTAAAAAATGAGTGATAATTTCTGACGCGGCCCCACCCCAACCCCTATAACTTTTGACCCAGGGGTCAGATCAAAATTCCAAATAGTGCAGGGTCGCACATATGCTCATAGCTACCATGTGTGTAAGTTTCAAGGTTCTAGTGCTAATAGATATTGGCCAGGACGGACGGACAGACGGACAGACGGACGGACGGACAGACGGACGGCGGAGATCACCACAATATCCCCACCTTTTTTTCAAAAAGTGTGGGGATAATGACCAATTCAAAAACAGAGGTTATTATTTATGGTGTCAAACAATAATTGACAAACATAAATCTCTCCGTTATAAATATTGCTGGCTGTGATATTAAATGTGTAGATCATCTTCGAGACCTTGGTGTACACATGAATAACATTGTATGTTTGATCAACTCATCAAAAGAAAAAATTCAAATTGCTTGAAAAATCTCAAATCATTCGTAGGCACTTACCACGAAAATCTGCAGAGGTCCCTGTGCACGTCCTAATGCATTCTCACCTAGATATATGCTACATATTTGCCACTGAAATCCCAAAATATCAGATTGACAGACTGTAGCGAATTCAAAGCCAGAATTGTCGCCAATGTTTCGCACGATCAAACAAACAAGGAGATCCTCATTAAACTGCACTGGCTCCTAATACATGCACGTGTAATGTTTAAAATACTCGTGCGTACCTTAAGAACTCAATGTGGAACCGCTTCAATTTACATCAGATAGTTGTTCACAACTGGTAAAGGTCGATACAGACTAAGATAAATTGATGATAATAATTTCAACATCCCAAGAACTCGAACAAAGAAGGCTGATAGATCAAAAGCAGTGATTGAACCCAAGTGGTTGAATGCTCTTTCAAAAGACTTAAAATGCACATACAGCATATTTTAGTTAAAAACTAAACTTAAAACGCATATACTTTGTGTTTTCTATGACAGAGGTTTTTTTTAGTAATATAACTGTGTACAGCGAAATTGATTATTGTCAAATAATGTTTGCGCTATATTAGTGTACTTTGTATGTGTATTTGTAATGTGTTCCTATGACAGACTGATAGTTTGAGATATCAACGGAATCAACGTAACACATATACATTTTAAATTGTAAAAACGTACCTTTTTTCTCTTCTGTGCTGCCCCTACCGGAAGTCTTGTATTCCGTATTTAAATTCGTGAAATTGTTGAGAATTATTGTAAGAACCAAATTGGGTTCATGTGCATCCCATGTTTACCATACACCTTACGCTTTAACGTGTTATATAAACGTTTAAAGATAAAATAGCAATTATCTAAAACCGTTTTCTCTCAAACGAGAGCACACACAATACGTTAATACAGAATAATTACTTGTCAATTCATGTTTTTTCTAACAGTACGCTTATATGGGCTCCATGTGGGTGTTATTGGGCATGTCCATATATGTTTGCCCATAAATGGCCGATATGGGTCCACAATAGGCGAGCCAATGTTGGTAACATATGCGCATGTTTGCCGTAGTGATACTATACAGGAAATAACATGTTTGGATTCAGTAGAAAATGCAGAAACAGCACTATTTTTTAACTTTGTAAGTGGACTTAAAATATGCAAAACAGTACACAGATCAAAATTATGAGAACAAAGTTGAAATAAAAAACTGTTGTACTATATCATAGTATTAATATTATATACATATAAAACCTGAGAGAGAGAGAGAGAGAGAGAGAGGTGATAACTTAAAACAATATTTGCATATTTGTTTTCACAAATTGCAGTTACTCTGGCGAATCGGATTTGATCTGTTTTTATTTCACTGCACCTGAACTAATCTTAGGGCTAAAGACACACTTTATGCACACATTTTTCTCAAATAAATGGCAATGAATTTGGAGTATTTTAGGCAATCGTTTACATATACCATTTTACATGTTATCGTTTTGTCATATCATACATTTTGTGACTCCAAATAGTAACACACTGACGTCGCGAGCGGGACATTGTTCGTATATGCCGGGCCTATATGGAGGTTATTGCCTTATCGTTGTGTAATATATCAGGTCACCTTAACGTCCTCATCTTAAAATAAAAATAATGAAATATAATCGCTACGACTCTGCATTTAAGCTGGAAAGAATATGATGTGTGTAGTTCGCCGTGTAAATAATGACGTCATAAACACTTGCGCTCAGTGTGTATTAAATATATTAAATCTTGGTGCCAAAGTGTTAGTTTTGTTCTGAATTAATTCTATTTTACCATTCATGATGACTGTATAATAGATTCCGAGATGTGTGACCTACCTCCAAACATTGACTGATGTAACAACTTCCTGTTGACGTGATCTTAAAACTATATCAGACAGCGTTATATCAGGTAGATATCAACGTAGTGGTATAACAAATGATGAAATCGTCCCGGGACGATTGTTAATACCTTAAAAGAATCCGATCGTGATACTTCACTTGAACATAATGGCGACCTCTTTTCAGTCTTAGCCAACGGTGATTAATAAAACTAAGACACAAATCAACGAGCACATAACAAATAAATAAACGTAGCACACAATTCGAATTAATAATAAATTACATTGTACCTCTTACCTCTTAAAGATATTAAACAATTATTAATTAAGTGTACAATTTGCTTTATTACAAGCATAAATAACCAATCGAAAACATTAAATCCTAAATACATGTTGGATTATAGCATGACATTAAAAACAAACTGCATAAGCACACTCATATTTACTAAAATTGACATTTTACATAATTTAGAAGCTCAACTACAACACAATATACACAGTGAAACATTATCAAAACATGTATTTTAAATGTCTTTCGATAGTGTTGAAATAATATTACTTCCAAATAAAACATCATAAGCATACAACAACATACAGAAATATATATGTTTTATTTATGTGTTTATAGCGGCAAACTTAATAAAATATATATCAATAATAAAGCACGTACGTTTGTACATGTATATGAATTGCTCATGTCTTACTTTAGATTGAACATTGTGTATTATTTCTTCAATTTGAAATCTAACCAATTTTATTTTGAATAAATACGCATACATACAGAAACTCTTGATACATTCAAATAGTATTTTACTGTCGCTTCCAAGGACGTCAATACTTGTTCTACAATATAGTCTAAGTATAAATATTAAACATTTTCCAAGTATTTCATGACTGTCCATAAAGATTTTCTACGCTTATCTATAGTGACAGTTCTAACTGTGCAAATCCAGTGTAAGATTCTCCACTTTTCCTGTCGTTATGTTCTTACATGACACATGTAACTCTGTGTCTCCGAACATGAACGTTGTCTCAATAACTTGTTCCGCTAATGGAATATCTGTATCAATGCTAACAAACAGTTTACCAAGAAGCTCACATCCAGGATCTGTTGTAAACAGCGGGTCCCTGTCTTTGGTTCTGTATATTGGAGTGCAAATTCTATGTGTTATTGGTTTGGATTTACTTTTCACCTTGCTATCCACTCGCACTTCGTCATCGACTCTTACAAAGATATAAAATATATTGTCAACTCTCCATGTTCCGTTTAAGCATATTTTCTTGTCAGCAGGATGTTTGGCTTCATCATACAATTCATTCACACTCATCCCATATGTGTAATCCATTACCCTGGATGAAATGATGTCGGGCTTGTGTCCAAACATCACGGCTCCCTTCAGCACGGCCAGACCTGCCTCTCTAGGAACTATCAACTGTATCCCAGGAATTTCTTTCTGAATCCTCTGCTGAACGTATGGACTCTCCGCGAACCCTCCAACTAGGACGATGAGACCAACATATTTCATTCGTTCTTCTTTTAGAACACTGCAGATGTGATTCACCGTCTTGGAAACCGGATCTGTGAACCAACTTTGCATGATTGACGAGTCGACACCAAGTTTATCTCTGCCTCTTAGGAAAATCTTTTTACCGTATTTCAAAGAAGCTAGTCTTAAAAAGCCAGATAAAGACTGATGACACTGCTCCTCGGAAATTTCCTTCACTTCCACTGGGATGCGAAATGTGATGTCGGTCTGTGAATCAAACTCGAATTTCCTCTTCTTTACTTCAAAATCACGAATCATATCAAAATAATCGTACATGTCTTTACTTTGCAAGGCAGTTATTGCCTCTGTTCCAAATACTTCTGTCATAAACGTGATGAAGTTTGCATCGACACATATTCCGCCCCACGGACCGCCGCTAGGGGCGTTGATAGTCTTCAGTGAGCCATCACTTTGTTTTTCGTTAACAGAGATATCAGCAGTACCACCTTTGGAATACAAAATAAGGCATATAAAACAAGTATAAATTTTAGCAGGTGCGGTATTAACAGTAGCAGTAGAAGTCGTAGTTTCAGTAGCAGTAGCATAAGCATTACCTCCTAAGTCCACGACCATGAACTTTTTTCCCACCAACGTGTGACCGAGGGCTTCACAACAGACTGCGGCTGCCTCCGGCTCCAGGGCCAATTTTAGACGGTCACCATCGATTCCAGCCTAAATATAGGACACAAATGTTGAAAAATACTTCTATAAATTAACATAGTTTTTTAAGATAGCGAATATAATCATCGTATAAGTAATATGAACATTGAACATGTTCTGGATTTACCTTGAGTACATTTACATAGATAAATCGATAAAAACTGGTTTATTTGTTTATAAACTGTTCTGTACCTCAATCGCTGCTTCTCTCATGAACTGTTTGGCAGTTATGCCCCAGATAGCTGGTACAGTAACTATGTATCTGATGTCAGTTTCTTTCGTCCCAATTTTACTCATACTCAAAGCGTTCAGCAGGTGTTGCTGTAGATACTTGAGCGACATTGTAAATATCGGTTTGGCTGGAAAAAATTTACCTTCCAAATCTTCAACTGTTGCTGAACGCGAAATGCGCTGAAACAGTACATGTATTAAATACAAAAGCCGTGCGGAGAGGTACATCGTATATATTAAGTCTCGTAATACCACACCCCAATAGACTTGTTATAGTCACTTATTTTCAGAAGAAAAGGTATACAAATGTGTAACAAAATTTATTGAACGTTCACGAAGATTCAACAATGACCTTTGATTTAGAAAAAAGTTGTTTTGATCAGGATTGCATAATGCTATCGCATAGAAAATTTAACATTGTTATGTTACAATATATTTTGTAATTAATAATGGCTAATGCCTCAGAACGTTCGTCATAATCGTAACCCTAGTTTACAACCATAATTATGCATTCGAGCGTGACAACATTTGTATTTTACTGAAGTTATACTTAAAATAACGATCATTCGTTACACGTGTTAATTAGACACCATGGTGCGCTTTGAACATTGAAGTAACCTATATATGTGATGATTACCTGATTGTGCAGAACCATCTTAAATCTTCTAAACAGTCTCCAACCATGGTGTTTTCCGGTCCCTGCCAAATACGAATACTTATCCTCAGCATCGAATCCAAACGAGTCGAACTCACCTTTCTGATTTAGAAGTACACTTGTTGGTGTTTTGAGAGAAATGAGTTTACCAGACCCGGCAGTCCAACACTTGTTAGTTTTGACGTCATTTTGAGAGTCTTTGAACGAGAATGCATATCCACTGTAGGTGGTTCCGAAGTCGAACGCGGCCACAATCAGAGATTGACTTCCGGTAGCCATAACAGTATCTAAATATAATATATTATATCACATTGTATGCATACATTTCCTTGTTAAACAATCAATAAGTACACATTATTCTCTTAGATATGTGTTTTAGAATATTTGACCGTTTTTTTTATTGATTTCTCCCATTGTCCCCTTACAATTGATTTTGGTTATTTTTTGAGACATGAAAATACGTCATAATATTTTGTACTCAAATGTCTTAGAGTCGTGTATTCTCCAAGTCTTTCAATTACATATATTGCTCGTCTATTGTCTAATAATTTGATTATTTTAAAACATTTTTCTTCATGCAAACGGTTTTGAAAAAAATGAAAAACAAAATATGTGAAGACGATATACTATAAACATAAGTTTGATGTCCATGTAAGCAAATATATATTACTCCAGTGACGCTCTATGGCAATCTGTCATTGACGCTGCGTCAATAGACTTTTATTGACGCAGTTGGGGCAACATTCCGATAACGCCATAGTGGTACACTTCCGTGCACGCATTGTTTTGACGGTATAATATTTACTTGACTTCAACGTCAAAATTGGTATCTAGTTACGTCGCATGTATAACCTAGCAGTAAGTAAGGTCATACAAATCACCTTCCAGCGCCGCCACAGGGATAAAATTTCAGTGTCACCACATGTTAATTTTTTCCTTCTTCAGTTAATTAAAGTTAACGAAAGAGTTATCGAACCATTAAGGATTTTGTATAGGTATTTACATAGAAAAGTACACAAGCGTTGTTATCTAGTTATAAGTTAATCAAAAAACTATTTTGTTCACATTTACGACAGAAGGAAAATGCACACTTTAACCATGTACATTTTCTTTGATGGATACTTGATCTAACAAGAGAAAACTATTTTAGTTGAACAGCACAAATTTAAATTCCATCTTCATGTGCAAGGGTACCAAAGTTTTCCATGAATATACCATGACTATGCAGAATAATGTTTGCTGTTGCATAAACTTATAAAAATTATCTTATTTATAAACAACAATACTAAACTACTAACAGGTATGTATAACATGTCGTAGATAATTTGTACACGAAAGCAATCGGGCCTGAAATTGTATATTTGCTTAGTTCATATTGCTAACAGAAGCATATCTATTCAGAGTAACATAGTTTCCATATAGTATAGTTGCGATTGTGCAAACGCATTTTTTACATTGGTGAAAATGATGGATAGTTCATAATCAACTCATATCTTATCAATAAATTTGTTTAAATGGTACCGACACAGATGAGGAAGGAATTGCTATCCTAAACATTGAAATGTAAAACACGTGTTCTATTATTAATAAGACATAGGAAAGTTTGAGTTTGGAAATGTAAAGACTTGTTCACACTGTTTTATTTGTTTAAATATCATTTATTCAGATCAGTCTTAAATAAAAAAAAAACGTTGTTTAATATTGTATACCTTCCGCGGGAATCGAACCTGGGATCACTCGATGTAAAATTGAATGCTTTATATCTACGTCACAGATGCATTTGATCTACATTTCCGTGTATTATCATTTCAATTTCGTTTTGATTTCGACAAAATAATAGTAGTTTTAAGCACATACTCTGAGACCGTTCGGGGTAACGGAAATATAAGAAATAAGGTGATATTACACGAAGTTCATTACCTGTTAAAATATTTTAATAATGTCCAACCTGTTGTTTTTTTCAACTCAATGGCGTGATACATCACACAATATCTTACTATAAGCTTCTCTGAGCTGAATTACCCGTGGTTAACCTAACTGTTTCTTAAACTTTAAATAAAATGTATAAGCTTATAAGGGTCGCTGTTCTTAAAAAACAGTGGGATTCCAATAAACAGGGGTATAATACATCGCAAAATACGTTGAATTTGGGGGGGGGGAATACAGAATACGTAAAATAGGATTTTAACCTCAGAAGACACAACATTCAAATACATAAGAATTGAGTAGCGTTACAGGTATAATCTTCATCAAATAACGCAATATTGATTCTTTTAAATATTTATTTGTGTTCTATTTTAAAAACAGAATTGTGTTATCATAAAAGTTTTACTTTCAAATTCCATGAACTGTTACGCCATCATATATTTGGAATTAAGTCGGATCAAATATGTAAACACATATACATTATTTTCGATCGGTTCTTTTAGTGCAGCAAATTTAATATTGAATGCAATCACAGTTAACATATTTTGAAAAAGTTATGATTAATATTTTAGGTAATATAAGTATCCAGAAAATCATATAAATGAATACCAGAGTCCAAATGTTTACTTTTAAATACCTCGGTGTTGTTTAAAGAAAACATATTTCGCAACAGCTAAAAAGCATAATGTTGAACAAGCTAGAAAAGGAATATTTAGCCTCAATAAAAAGATTAGGAATTTAAACTTATCGCTTTAATTTCAACTGAAACGTTTTTATTATACCATTTTGCCAATTGTAACATACGGGTGAGAAGTTTGGGGCTATTCAGATGTTAATGTTTTAGAAAATATTCATGCTGATTTTATGTTAGACATACTACAGGTCAAACGTAGCACTGTACTCCACCTATAATGCTTTAAGGTGACCTTGGTAGATACCCAATATGCATAGCTTTACAAAAGAAAATTATTGTTTTTTAAAACAGCTTAATATCCAATAATGTTAAACTATCAACTATGATTTATAAATGTATTATCTTTACTGAAGATAGAAACATGCCTTAGAGACCGGTATGTAACAAAAATTGGCATACCAGTACATTTGAACAAAAACCATGTCTCCATAACCGCATATACAAAACCGGAAAAATACGGGTTTAACCTTGATATCCTACCTCCACGCCTTTTACAAGCCATTGTTAATTTGAGAATGTGTAGCAACCAACTTATAATTTAAAACCTTAGATGGTCCTACATAGAACGATGTAATGGACTTTGCAATTTATGTAACGCTCGAGAAGTTGGTGACGAAAAGCATTATCTTTATTAAGTTATTGCAGTTAACAAATAACGAAAAAATATTATACCTGAAAAATTATTAAGAAACAGTAATTGCGTAAGTTTTACGCCTTAATGAATAAAACGAATAAACACACACTCTTGAATATGTAAAGTTCTTGAACGCAGTTCTAAACAGAATACATAAGCATTCCGGCACACAACAAGTTATTGCCTTTGTTTTGGTAATATGTTTGTTAGCAGCATGATCGCACTAGATACATCTTAATATGTTCATATGCGTGTTTATGTAAGTATGTGTGTATGATAAATATGCAAACATATCAAAACAATTGTGTATACCCGCAGCATGTCCTGTATCTGTATATGTATTATTGTACCTCGTATCGCATTTGGTAACGTGATGAGTGTAATAATAAACTGGTAAACTGGTTTCTGGAATTCTGCCAAACTCGTTCTTAATTTAACAAAAATGATATGCGTATTTGTAAGCAGGTCTGTATAAGTGCCTATCGATATTGAATGACATTCTATACCGAATAGTTAATTGTGATATGCTTATAATAGACTGTATTCAATTGGTTGTATAGACTAGCATTGATAACTTCTTCTAAATTTATTCTGTTTTGTTAAGGCTGATGTTTTCAAGTGCGGTTTGATATTTTATATGTACTTTTTCGTTCTTAAGATTTTTTTTGCATTTTATTATTATTATTTTTTTATCTGGTGATTAGAATATTTAAGTTTATTCAAATTAAAGAAAATATGTTTCTTAAAAATCACATGAAATAGACATTAGGAATTATAAAATAATACAGATGTTGTATCCGCTCCAACAATTTTTCTTGTAACAATGATATTCATGCATTAAACTACCAAATACATACTATTAAATAAATGCGTTATTATGCAATTCCTTTTTATGGAAAGATAAAAAAAAACTTGTTTTCTCGTTTTAAGGTGTCATGATAAAGCAAATGATTGTGTTATTCTTGGCGTTATTCTTTATAGTCACAAAAAAGCTGCCCTCACCGATGCAGCCTTGTGTTTTATTAAGCGACATATTTAATCTTACACTTATAACTATTTCTTTCAAATTTGGTTTTGCAGACATGAATTGATTCACCGAAATACTATGCTGTGTGAAAATTGATCATAACTGTGTTAGCTTTTCTCTTGAAATAAATTTGTTTAGACTTTTGACCTTCAAGTGTGACATTGTTGTTTAACCTACACATCTGGTTATTGTATGCTACTCACCGTATTATAGGTTACATAATACTAATAGGAAGTGGAATTTGGGGGGTTAACTGCAGCCAGTTTGCTATTAAGCACATATGATGCAGGTCCTGGTGCATAAGATTTTAAAAATGCATTTCAAATGATAAGTTTTGGTATCAGTTTAAAGGTACATGTGTAAGTCACAGGGCAAAAGGCCTGATTTGTGCATTTCTTTGTATGTTGGTGGTTGCCAGCCTCAATAGTAGGGCATATTTTTGCATTCAAGATGGCCGTGGCGGTGCTTTTAAAACCGGTGCATATGTTCTAAGGTAATTATTTTGAGTTACAACACATAGAATTTTTTCTAATGCAGTTTTTTTGTAAGCTTACGAAACCACCTTTCCAGTCATGTATAGTGATATATTGCCTATACGCTCGGTCAAGGTGAAATTTGAGATCAAAGATTGCGAATTCTATATATAACGAAGAAGGAAATTAATTGCGCATGCGTAACCTTTAAGAACTACCGACCAGGTTAGTCGTCTGCCAGAATTTTGACAAGTGACCATCAAAAACTCTCTGTATTGCAAAACATAACTGCCAGATGTCATTTTGACCCAATTTAGGACTGTTTGCCATTGGGCTGTATGATTTGGGGGTCATAAGAGGGTTAAATGCTGGAAAATCGCACTGAAACCTATTCCGGAGACATATTCTAAGACTACTTCAACACTCGATATTGTTTTTCAGTGACATTTTGACATAAATTTGCATCAATCTCAATAATGAACCTAATGCATGTCTTTATTTCATCTGTATGTACTGCTATTGTTTACTTTTTGAGCCTTTTACTGTTAAAAATGCCCGCCAATTTTGGACCGACACGGCTATCTGCCTTTGCCTTCACTCCCGTCAGGCAGATCTACTCAGAATTACACTACTTTGCCTTATTTTTCCTGTTCGGATATCTTGTTTTTGCTGAGTTCAAGTAAAATCCAGTATTCAGCTGAAAACACAACAATGATAATATGCGTATTTTCAAAATGATAATATGCTTATTTTCCTGGAACGATGTTGTCGCGATAGACCCCGCGTGAAAAAACACCAGGGAATCTGTATTTTAGTGACCTCAATATAATGCGTTAACCTAAGTGTGCATTTGTAGGCGGTGTCGAAATGGGTCTATAGCTCTGCCTGAACTGTCGTCCAATCGGTTTACAAGTCCGACTGAAGTGAGAGGCCATCAAAAACTGCACAGCATGACTGGTTTGGAGAAGGCCCTCAACACTCGCCCAGTCGTGTCGAGAGGATCGGTGTCTTTGGAGGTGAGTACGCCATTATTTTCAATGAAATCTATTGTAAAGTGATTTCTTTGATATCCTGGCACACTTTTGTCACCAAAATTAGGAAAATTTGGTATTTTACATTTACTGCAGCTCTGAAAGCACATTTTGTGGCGATAACTTTGCCAGTTTGTCCGACAATGTGATGCCCGCGTGGTGACTTTTCCATTTGCAACAAATAAAGCGACAAAGACTATTGAAAGCTCACTCTAATTGTATCTCACTTACATAAGTTGTCACCGTAATGGGTATATGTGCACAAAAAACCTTTTTGTTTTCTCAGATTACACGGAATTGAGCACCGGGGCCAGACTGTCACTTTCCGGAGCCTGTCCGAGACGGAACTCGAGTCGTGGAATCATAGGTCCAGGTGTGACAGAATACTTAAAGCTCATGTCTGACAATGACTTTTTTTTGAGTCAGGAAGTCAAGTGTGTTGTTTTTCCATGCAAGAAAGCCCTTTTGTTGGGTCAAATGACATCAGAAATGTTGCTTCTACATGGATTTTTTCCTAAAATGTGCCCCAAAAAATAAAAAAAGTTTGTTTGAATCCTGTTCAAAACCTGCTATGATGCACAAATATTGCCATTGATGATTTTTTTCACTTATTAAGTCATATGTGACATCTGCTTTGCCTATTAGAATTAAATATTGATGCCTTGTATGCAGTCTAAGTGCTGCATGTATGATGTAACCAAGTTCGGCTTTTCTACCTTAATTCTTGACGCGAAAAGCTGTTACGCGTGACGCTTTCAATGTCAACTTTTATGAATAAATTTGTGTGTCATTGTACTGGAACTTTGTGATCTTTCTCAAAACAGATTATACCAATGGGAAAAGTGCCTTTAATTCAAATTTGAAGGGGTTGGGTTCTCTTATAGGTTACATAATACTAATAGGAAGTGGAATTTGGGGGGTTACATGCAGCCAGTTTGCTATTAAGCACATATGATGCAGGTCCTGGTGCATAAGATTTTAAAAATGCATTTCAAATGATAAGTTTTGGTATCAGTTTAAAGGTACATGTGTAAGTCACAGGGCAAAAGGCCTGATTTGTGCATTTCTTTGTATGTTGGTGGTTGCCAGCCTCAATAGTAGGGCATATTTTTGCATTCAAGATGGCCGTGGCGGTGCTTTTAAAACCGGTGCATATGTTCTAAGGTAATTATTTTGAGTTACAACACATAGAATTTTTTCTAATGCAGTTTTTTTGTAAGCTTACGAAACCACCTTTCCAGTCATGTATAGTGATATATTGCCTATACGCTCGGTCAAGGTGAAATTTGAGATCAAAGATTGCGAATTCTATATATAACAAAGAAGGAAATTAATTGCGCATGTGTAACCTTAAGCGAACACCTTGCCAGAGATAATTAGTATTGCTACGTCGTAACCCCACCCAGTCTGTCTCACAAAGTGTTAAACAGAGCCTTATTGCCGACAACTAAGCATAATAACATAAATAATTTATATTGAATAATACAGAAAATGTCTCATAAATTGATTTAATTTCATATCTTTTTTAAAACTAAAAATATGACTTTATCAACCATATTATTGTTGTTTACTCATGCATCTCGTTCATTCAGTAAATCCGACAGTTCGTATTGCGTTCATTAAGTTGTAATTTTAGATAAAGGTCGTCACGTGTCATTGACGTCACGTCCGAACAAATATAAAAGCGGATTCGCTGCGGAGGCGACCTGTAAATAAACTCTTGAATACACACATAAACCGAAAGTACGGTATAAATGTTTTTCTCTTAATCAAAGGAAAAGAGGCGAAACAAAATTTGGGTACGAAAATTTTGCGTACGAAGAAAAATGTGATTACGAAGATTTGGGTTGGAACATATTATGCCAAATTAAACTTTTGGGTACGAAAAAAATACACAGATTTTGGGTCTAAAAAAATGGCCAAACAAAAAATTGGGTACGAAAAAAAAATTGAATACGATAAAAAAAATTGGGTACGAAAAAAATTTGGGTACGAAAAAAATTGGGTACGAAAAATGTTGGTTCGAATTTTTTTATTAGGAAAGATGGGGTACCTGTAAGTATACCGGGGTACCCAAAAGTATCATATGAAATTCGGTGTACGGTGAAGTATACAAAGTACCCGTGGTACGGGGAAGTAGTACCCGTGGGGAACTTGACACATTCAGCCTTACTGTTGATCTGTTTAAATACAGAAAAGGTTTAGTGTAAACCGTGTACAAAGTAGCTGCGGGAGTTATAGTGCTAAAGTGACGGACATAACATCAATATTTCAATCAATAAAAATAAAAAATAAAAAAATATTTGAAACAAAAAACATGACAATGCCACAAAACAAGGTTTCCAAAGTTTACATTTAAATAATTTAATTGGAATAATTATTCAATCCCAAGCTATGTTTGCATGTTAGCAACATGCACACAACCGTTCAACGCAATAGCCTCATCAAAACTCATGCTATTGAGTAACACACTTGATTTCTGTTTTTAGTTTAGTTTAAACATATTTTATTTCCAAATTGACAATTACAAATAAATTACAATTCACACACACACAAAAATATGGAAAAACGATTAGACCTTAAGTTCTACAACATTATCGGGGGTCTTTCCCTTGAATATAAAGATACATAGATAAAGGTGACTGTTTAAGATGTAAATATTAGTCGTCGTTTTGAAAATTTTACAAAAAAAATTCTTAAAAAAAGATCGATGCAAATACTACTTTGACTATAATGATAGAAATAATAATAATAGTAGCAGTATTAATAATAATAATAATAATAATAATAGTAATAAATATAATTATAATAGGTAATACACAATAATGCACAATAATGAGTCCTGTCCTGGTGCGTCTATGCAAAACGCTTCGTCGCTGAAATGAATCTTTGCACTTCAGTGAAAATAATGCCATTTTTTTCGTCGTTCAATGATTGTTTTCCATTGAGAAGAATATCAAAATTTGAAGGGTGAAATAAACGCAATGCATTAATTAGAAACAATCGGTGTATGGGGTACTAAGAGCATTTGAAGAAATAATGAGAGGCACTTTCTATCTCCTTGCCACAGGAGCAAACAGGCGAAGTAGTAAAATTGTTTTGGAACAAGTCAGAGTTATGGTCACTGCATATTATTTCTTAATCTTGCATGAAATATGGAAGTTTTCCTATTCCCAGTAAAAAATATAAGGGAATCTTTTCGCGAGCAAAAAATACGCGCTTCAAGTTGGATTTAAATTGTGAAATAGTATTGCTGTTATGAATATTTATGTCTAAGGAATTCCATAGATCTATGGCAGATGCTAGGAAGGAACGGGAATATAAGTGTGTCCGCCGTGATACAATGACGTAGTCGTCTCGATTGCGAAGAGAGCGTGATGATTGATATTGAACTGTGGGTGGGAGAAGATTTGCCAAATAAGTGGGACTATGACCGTTATGTATTTTGTACATATTAATTACTTTTATATACTGCCGTCTTTTATCAAGAGACGACCATTTTACTTCGTTGTACAAATTACTGAGTGAAACAGATCTGGTTAGACCGGAAACAATTCGCGCAGCTTCGTGTTGAATTTTATCTAATAACTCCTTTTCGTACAAAGAGCAACCGTCCCAGAAGACACATGCGTATTCAATTATTGGGCGCAAATGAGTGACGTATATAGTGTTTAGGCTTTTTCTGGAAACTTTAAATTTAAGAGACCTCATTATTCCCAGTACTTTCGATGCCGATTTCAGAACGTTATTAATATGATCATGCCTTTTTCCGGCATGTCCTAAAGTTAGACCAAGGTGTTTATGACTTTCAACAAAATTAACCGAAATGTTATCAAAATAAAGTTGAGGTAATCGAACATTTATTTGCTTTGTAAATAAAATTGCTTCTGTTTTCTGTGGATTAAAGTCAACTAGCCATCTTTTGGCCCACAATTTTATCTGATTAAAATCATGATTCACTATGCCCTCAAGATCACTTAAATTTGATGTCGTACAAGATAAAGACGTATCATCTGCGAACGGGCGGGTGATGCTAAGAAGATTATTGACAATGTCATTAACGTAAATGAGAAAGAATAACGGACCAAGGACTGAGCCTTGAGGAACACCAGCCTTTACTTGCAACATGTCGGACATAGAGGATCTGACAAATACTTTTTGAATTCGGTTAGATAAATAACTCTCTATCCATTTTACCATATTAGCACTGATCCCATTTTCTTTAAGTTTGAATAAGAGGCCTTGATGCCATACGCGGTCAAATGCCTTGGAAATGTCACAAAAAACCATACAAGTAACTGTTTTATCGTCAAGAGAACGAGCTATTTGATCGAAAATATAAATAAGCTGGAAGACAGTAGAGTGACATCTAAGTAATCCCGACTGCTTACAATATATTAGGTTATGCGAAACAAAGTGGTTATACAGATGCTTATAAACAACTCTCTCCATTAATTTACCAAGGCAGCTTAAAAGTGAGATGTGACGATAATTCGAAGGTGTATTTGCATCTCCTTTCTTAAATTAGGGCATGACTATTGCTTTCTTCCACAGTGCAGGAAATGTGAATTCTTGTAATGATTTGTTAAAAAGCAGGCAAAGTGGCTTTGCTATTGAGGAACACGTACGCTTAAGAACTAAATGGCTGATTAAATCTTCAGTAACCGCTTTATTAGTAAATAAAATCTTAATTATATCTTTTATTTCAGATTCGCTTATTGAAACTTCGTCTAAGTAATTAGACGCAAAAACACTAGAGTCAGGTAGAACTCCGGAAGACGTGTCTAGCGTTGATATTGAGACGAAATAATTATTTAGACAATTTGCCTTTTCTTCGTCAGACATATAAATATTTACATTTCTATCAGGATCAAATGGCGGTATCATATCAGAATGAGAATGTGAGCGAATGAGTTGTTTTAAGAGCTTAAAGTATTGTTTAGAATTAGTCGACTGTAAGTCGTTTAACGTAGTTTCAATATTTGAGAATAATTGTTCTTTAGCATGTTTTATCATATTGTTGACTCTATTGCGAGCATGCTTGAATTTAGCCCAATTGTTTGCAGGCGGGTGTTTTATCGCTTGGGTTTTAGGCGATCGCGTTTTCGCATAAAAGAACGTATCATGGAATCATACCAGGGTTTATCGTTAGGACGCACGGTGACAAGTTTAAATGGGATACTCTATTTCATTAATTCAAGTAATTTGTTTGTAAACAATAAAGTTGCTTCATCTATGCTTGTATGGTTAATGAAGTTCCAGTTTTCGCTATCAATTAAAGCATTTAAACGATTAAAGTATGCACTTTTATATAGCCAAACATGCCTCTTAGTCGGGTTGCTGATAACTGATTCAACTTTAATATGTACGGCCGTTGCATGGTGAACACTGATGGAAAAACAGACGGGAATAATCTCGCTATCGAGCACATTAAGATTTTTGGATACAACTATAGGATCAAGTAAGGTAGAAGTGTTAGCCGTGACTTTGGTTGCATTTGTAATCGTATTACGTAAATTTAATATTGCCAGTGCTTGTTTTAAGCTTGTTTTAAGCGCGTGAAGTTTTGAAGTTGGTCCTCATTAATGTCTGCGACCATAATTAAGTTCACGTCTAAGGCTTTATCAATACTTACTTCAAAATTTTCCCAAAACGATACAGTAGCGCTTGGGGACGATACAAACACAAGCAATGCAGTGAAATTGACGGCTTGAATTTCTATCCAGATCGAGTGCAAGGCGTGACATTCTAACTCAACCATGTAAGATGAGTTTCGGTAAAACATAGAATGTCGAAATCACACAAGTTTTTAATATAGTCAAGTTTGTTTCTAATAGAACGCACATTAAGATGCAGAACGCTGAGAGAGCAATTGCTATCTGGCCCCGGATTGAGCTCAATATCGCCCGACAATAGGAGCAGACACCGTAATATGACAGAATACAAAAACATGTCTGAGGCGTATATAGTATTTTGGAGTATATACTTAAGAAATCATTCTTGCGAATATTGAAAAAGGAGAGAAATAAACATCAGAAAATCTGATTTTGCATTCCACGTGAAACAAAACCTTTTACGACAAAGGTACTTAGATGAATTGAATAATCTCACGGTCATTCTAAATCCGGTAAGATCGTTACTTATTTGGTAGGAGCTAGACGCACAGACATAAGAAATAGAATGACCGTGTGATAAGAAAACCTAAAGTGCACTTTGAGACAGCTGCTTGCTGCACACTGAGAAGGACTATTATTTGACCTAAGATACTAATAATATAAAAAATAAAATGATACATTCTTAAAGTATGAATAAGTTGGTAGTAAATGGATATTACAGGTTCAGCATTACTACACAGGATGATACACAATGAGCAACTGAGTTTAAAGAAAAAATAAAATAAAAAGACACGTCTTATAAGACTTTTCAAACCTAACATTTTCAACTATTAGGGAAAATAGGAAAGAAACATTTGGCAAGTACCTAGCATCACCACTGGCATCAACAAAGGTCAGAGCACCACACGCATACATACATACACACATACATAAACAGCAATCAGGCACATTCAAACATTCATATTTACACATATACAAATGCGAATTTACGTACGCTTAGGGAAAAAATAAAATAAAAAACAACGATGTAAACAGATGAATGAGTGTATAGCGGGGACATAATCCTTGAAAAAAAAACAGGCAAAAAAGAAAAAAAAACATATTGTGGCTTAAAGTATTCACATGCTAGTATTATGCTGGTAAAGAAAAGCGCAAAACAGTAGCATTAGGATAGTGTAGTGAATATATGACCGTACATGCATGCACATTTACAGAAAAAAAGTAAATCTAAATATATTATAAAGTGTGCTTCTCGTATTGTTTGTGTTTACCTCCCTTTTAAATTGTGACACCGTTGCGAAAAAGAGATTATACATTGTCAATGAGGCTTGGAATTTCTCAATTAAGGTATGTGATCATCCTTTACAGTAGTACATACATTAAAAGTGAACAAAAGGGATTACTGGGTAGCTTTACCAAAAAAAGCAACAATTATCACCCCCACAAAAAAACATTACTGTGTTACGAATGTTATGATAACAATTTACAACTCTGAGATCGTGACCGCATGTACTTAAATACAGTTAACAAAAACATCGTGTTTACCCATGAATAGTCCCTCGATCATTCCGAATACCACGATTATTTACGCTCAACAACATAAAGATCGATACAAATATAACCACGTGTTTATAGTGGGAAACGTACTATGTATGAGTTCACGTGAAACGACTGTATGAATTTACAGTGATATCAACTCACCTAGTGTATAGATTTAGCAACTAATAATAGATGATCTTACACTGACTGTAAATTAAACGTGTATGTGGATGCAACCACAACATTCCGAGCAAGTAGTTATTCTATATTGAATCAAGTCAAGACAAAAAAATATGGAGGGATGGGGCGGGGGGGGGGATTTGGCAAAATAAATACAAACAAAAAATAAATAAGTACAACGTTGACCACAGAGTTTTAACCATTAACTAATTCTATATTCAAAATAGATATAGTTGACCCTTAATATAGTCAATTGTCAGGCAGAGCAAAAGAAAAAAAAGAACAACAACAACTATCGAACTGAAATTTTACCAGTTTCTATGAATAGATATGTAAGATTGATTATCAATATATATAACGGAAATCTTGCACCAAAACACCGAGTTTATTTACGTGTCCTTGTTCGAAGTTCACTGTAAATGAGATAAATGTTATATTATTTTTTTAAATACAGAAACAAGTATGCCTTGTAAATGAAGCAGTGTACAATACAAACAAGTTTTAATGTGTGGCGTGTATACTTTTTAGAAAGTATCGTAATATATGCATGAAATAATGTATATTATGATGCATGAAAGCTGAACAGATAATAATAAAACATTAAAAAAACGCACAAAGAGATGCATGGCTAGCTACTGTTCTGTTCAGATCATTTTAAATGGTAATGATCGTTAAATGTCAGATTTGAAGGCAACTAAGTCACTGGCAGTGTTGACCTTGAGGATTTTGGAATTTCGGTCTTTTATAAGAATCTTCCCATTGGATAACCATGCCCCAAGAAGATGTTTGGTTTTCGTCAGGGATCTGGCACTATAGAGCAGGGCACTGCGTTTGGTTGTAAGATCATCATTAATGTACGTGTTTTTAAACCCGTGGTCTTTAATCTTGGATCTACAGAGGTAAAGCTCTTGTCTGGCTCTGTATGATGTGAATTTGACAATGATGTCACGTGGTTTATTCGGACATTGTTTACCTACTCTGTGGGTGCGATCTAATTCAGGTAGAGTTAGATTAGATCCAATTTTTCTGGATAAGTCAGGAACGAGGTCATCAGTGTTTTCCCCTTTGTGTTCTTCAATCCCTGAAATTCGAACTAGATTCCGCCTGGAATATTGTTCTTGGTCATCTAGTTTTATTTCTAGGAGATTTAATTTGGCCTTCAACTATGAATTTTCACTTCGAAGTTTCGTGTTTTCATCTTCATTCAGATCCAATTTTGAAGTTAGTTTAGAAATGACGCTTGTGACAACGTTCTCAACAATGGTTTCGATGTGGACAAGGAATGTTGCTACTAAAATGTCTGATATTTTCTGAATGGCTTCCTCGGAAAGAGAGATTGTTGGTTCGCACGACTGTGATGCTAAAAGGGACTCCATGATTGAATGGTATGCGCGTTTGTCCTCACTATCGAGTTCGTTGTCGGGCGAACTTAACGCACGTTTGCTATTTCTGGTACGGTCTGGTGTTTCTAAGGTTAAAGACATTGGCCGGAGTAAGGAGCAATAACAATTTTGTGAACTTTGCGAACTTTTGTCGAAAATCATGTTGTCGTACCTCATGATCAGAGTCCAACACCTGAGCGTTATCCACACGTGCTCCACTGCTTAGAGCGAAAGGCAATGCTTAGACACAGCTCAATCACAGCACAAACATAGCACAGTCGCAGTCACACTATAGATATAGCACAAACACTAGACACTCGTAGCACGCCGAAAAGACCCTCCCAATAATACAATAACTTAGTTGCACTGATGGTATTTTTTTAAACGGTGGCGTTTAAACATTCAAATTACGCTTCCAGATTTCAGCACTCAGCATATTTTTGTATAAGAAAGTGTTTTTTTTATAACTAGTTCAACTACCATTCTATCACTCCAGTGTAGTTACATAAAGTTACATAGTTACGTAGTTACATAAACCTTAGAAATCCATATACACGGTTTGCTACATTTTCGACTTAGTCGCGTAAAGTCAATAATCGATAAACAAGACACGGAGCTCAGAAAAACACGTCTTGTCACATTGAAAGCTAATCATTGTCTTTTTTTAGTTACAGTGACCTTGACCTTTATCCTACTGATCCCATAATTAACTCACATGCTATCCCTGGTTACAAGTAAAATATATATAAGTGCAATACCTCCATCCAAATTCAAGTTATTAACTGGAACCAGTTTTCTATTTTTAGTAACTGATACCCTGAACTTTACTTTATTTGCTACAAATGCAAGGCCGGCTTGGGGCTGCGTGTAATCTGCGTGTAATCTACCTCAACACACAATGTCAGTGCAATATTTCTGAAATAATTGAGCGAATGTCTTCTTTCCTTTTAGTTATAATAACCTTGACCTTTTCTCGACACACCACGAACACAATCCCAAGCTGGGTCTCCATGCTTATTTAAGATAGTTCAATGCAAACTTTAGGTAATTATAGGAAAACTCCAGTTGTTCTATTTTATAGTTTCAGTGACGAAGGTCTTGATCCAACTAGCCCCAAAGACAATCACATGCTAGCTCTACAGTTTAGCTAACAACGCAACCAATTTAACAATAACACTCCGCCTAACTAATTCAATCTCAAGCAAGGTCTCTATGCCAGCTGGATATATTGAATTTGTAATAATAAGTATTACCTCTCTTGGCATATTATACAGACTAAACAGAAAACTTTGTGTACAGATATCATACTCTCACAGAATAGACACTACTGAGTCGAGAAGGTGATTATATTCTAATTAAAATACGAACATGTTGTACTGTTATATCCGATATAGTTTCGATGTTCCTGATAATGTTCTGTGTGTGAATTATGAAAATTCTAGTACAAAAAAGGACATTCGTTACAAATAATAAGAGTAATCGAATTAAGACATTTTAAATTTCCCCAACAATTTTCCTTACGAACCATCACAATTCGATATCTGCAAATTTCATTGGACATTGTTAAACCAACCTACGCAGAGCACAAACATTTACTTGAAGTCCCTACAGGGAAACATTTCTGTAGTGCAATAAAAACTCACAAACTCCCAAACTCTCCACATTTTCAAATTACTTAGTAGGATTTTGAGCAACATGGTTTGCTGAAGAAAGAAGTGCAGAACATTGCAGTTATGTACTATTGTTTTATAATATTCTACTTTTTATACTAGTACAGTATAATTTATTTAACTTGAGCACCGATACCTCGAAAACCTGCAGTAACTCGAAACAAATATTCTATTCCCAGCGAAATCATTAACACTATAATAAGAAATGACCACCTTTAACTCGAGCATGGATAACTCGATAAGTCGAACACAGTTGTCGGTTGCTTATATTCACTATTGAAAATTACTCTCCATAACTAGAGAAAATTTCAAGTATTCACTGGTATGTTGAAGACTCGAAATAGTTTATAATGTGTGATATATGCGAACGGATTAAAGAAATGTGTTCAGTTCTATGAATGTTACTAGCCTTAATAAACAAAGATATCCTCTGGTCCCAAGGTTTACACAAAGCGGTTGTATAAGCCAATGTGCCGTGGCTGCATACTGCAATTAGTGTAAACAGACGACTTAGTGCCAAATGATCGTGGGTTAAATGTGAAAGTCGGCTAAAGATATACCATCATCAATATCAGACTATAAACCAAACATTTAAAACTTTTTGATTGAGCGATAAGGATTTATATGTCTTCGACTTTGAACATGTATTTCCATAGTACACCGAATGCAACTTTCAATGTTTCTTAGAAAGATAAGGATCGATACAGTTCTCCTTGGTGTCAACTGCGATAGGAGGCACCACCTCAAGGTTTGAAATATAAACGTGTTCCTGCGATTGGGATCAGCTGAAAGCGAACTCCCCCTTCTCTGTTGAACTGTGCCTTAAGGCAAAGGACTTGAATGAGCAATATAAATCGGTACAACGGCAACATACATACAATATATAAACGTAAGGGTCAGTTTTGGGAATTGAGGTACGTGCCCTCTGTGCCCTCTGTGTCTGTTGTATCACAACATCGCAATATAGTTTTGCAATATCGCATCATGTCCTCGCACTCTTAGAGCATAGTTCATCCGAACCTCGTTGCGAGAATACGATGCATGATTTCAACCTCGATCCGATATTAATATCGCGACCTCGGGTCGTGTTTTCGCGAGTTCACGAGCATAGTTGGAGATTGTGAGATCGTGAAATTTATTTGTGCACTCTCGCCTTCCGTTTGCAAAAGTACAAACAAGTCATGGTGGTGATCTATATGACTTTATACAATTTATATGTACAACTGTATTACACACACACATGGTCATATTGAACACATATATACAAATATACTACAGGAATATGGTACATTGAATTTTGCAACGATTGACAAGCAATACAGCTGTACTGTAATGTCTGTTTGGAACACTGACAAAACTATTGTTTGATATTGTCATCGTGGATATGCTAATTTGTGAAGTAAGCTACTTTAAATGCGTATAAGCCTGTCGGTGAGGCTATAATTACGGTAGTTTAATGTTCTCCGTTAATAATAAGTTGTATGCAATCGCTTTATCTACGACTTTATAGATTGACCCAGTTTTATAATAGTTAACTGATTTTAAGTTTTATTTTGTGTTTTTAGAGCGGTTTTTAATTTGACATTTTATTTGTACCGCATGGCTTTTCGCAAATAAATATTTATTTCTTTTATTTATGTTGTTTACAATATATCTAGTTTACTGTTTTAACCGAAAACATGTTCTTAAATATGTAAGGTTAGAAAGTGGTCCTATATTAGATACACTATCAATGTTATATCCGCACAAGTATATGTTCTTGCAGGAAATATATTACATAAAACTAACCTTGTAATAAATGAATATATGCGTGATTATGTTATTCTTATTTATTGAATTATAAAATGATGGTGTTCTCCTTCTGCTACGCTTTCATAATAGAACGTATTGTAATTAATTCATTAGTTTCGTGTTGTATCATACTTTATTAAAAGGCCAATCACATTTTTGTATATTGTCACACCAGTAATGCGAGAGAATGACACAAACTAGTTATATGTATGATCCTGATTCAGAATTTAAGTTAGAACTGTGTCCAAAGGACTAGGGTGACTCCCTCCCTTGCAGCCTTTTCTTTTATCTAGCGATAGGTTTAACCTGACGCAAATAACAAGCCCGTTATTGACCTATATTGATCAACTGCACCGCCGCATCACAAATGGAACACATATATTACAACTGTTTTCATGATTGTTTGCAATTATATTCGTTCAAGACAGAATGTTTTGCATAACATGTTCGATTAGAATTTTGACCTACATGTGTGACATTAAACATTGGCTTAAAATTCTTTCACGCTATTCACCGTTGCACAATGCTTGTCAGTTTTACCACTTTATTCGAAAATGAATAAATCATTTAAGAACAATTTCAGGACAATTTTATTATATCAAAATATTCTAACACAATTACACACCTACGTACGCACGGAAATCGTAAACTATACTTGCACATTAATGATTGTGTGACATAGAAAACACAATGGCGTAATATAGCATACACACTAGTATAAAAGATAGTCATTGCAGCTATATTGACAATACACTGAACTATTGTCTTCCAAGAAATGTCAGTTGTTTTGTCTTATTTGTTTTATACAAACGCATTTTATATCACACTGGGAAAGATTAAGCAGGATTTGGTTTGAAACAGAAAAAACGTGATTACTACTTTCGGTTTGAGATACAGAACAAAATGGCGTTACCATAATCACATATACATTTGGCACGATTACCAGGAACAAATACGGTACATTTATCTTTTCTGGACTTCCGTTTGTTTTGTAATATTTGTCTTTATGCAAACCAATTTATGTCAATCTAAGGAGGTACACAGAAAGGCCTTTGATCTGTCACAGACTTTACGCAATCCCTACTTTCGATTTGAGAACATGACAAATGGCGTAACATTTATGACTTAAAAATGGAAGTGAATGTATCGAACAAATACACGGAATAATACGGTAAAATTGTCTTATAACGAATTTCTTTTTTTGCCTTATTTGTGTATACAGGACCACTTAATGTCACCACTGGAAAGCTACGAGTGCCTTTGATGTAAAACAGACTCAAAGCGATTACCACTTTCGATATGAAAACGGGAATAAAACGGCGTAACCATTATCACATAATAATGAAGTCTTCGTAAAGCAGCCATAATAGTTGCGTTCCTATCGATAAATAGATGCAATACTGTGTAAGACATAAATTTGTACAACGTATTAAAGAAACATCTTACCTGAAAGAATCGCAAAAACCACTGATTGAACAGACGAATCAGAGGCTATTGATTATGGAGTGATTGTTTAAATGTTACAAGCCTATAATATTGATTTTAACAAAGATGGTTAATGATACCAATTGTGTAACCATTATGTTTGCAATGGCGTTTTGCCAATGTACGTGTTACAAATGGGAGTGTTCACAATTCATAAGGCAGAATATCACATTTAACATTAAATTTGTATGGCGATTCATTTCCTATAAATACGCTACTGACCTTTGGTTTATTATTAGTTTCAATTGTCGCTCTTTTAAATAAATAACATAACAATTATATTAATAATGTATTATATATTTGTGCCCATTGTGCAACATAATTGGGTTGAAGTAATGAAATATTGAGAAACACAATAACATATTTTTAAAAAGCCTGGACATATGGTATGAGACCTACCGTGATTCTTACCACTCAATTCTTCGTTAAGTACTATTTTGAAGGAAATTGTTGAAAGCTCATTTGTACAGCTTTACCTTCCTGTGTGTTACAGTTCTGAAAACAACAATTTAAGGATTATAAAATGTGTTTTTTTTCCGAATTTTCCCAAATGAAATACAAAATGTATAACCAATATAAATGTATAATTAACGCTTTCTGATATCCGCAATCAGAATAGGTTTTAAAACGTTTTGAGTGGGTGGGAATCAGTTCTTTGTTCCTCGTGATTGAATAGTAAATATTTAATCTTGATCTTGTGTAATACAGTGTTTCTCTATCTACAATGTTCTCTGGCCCATATTTTAATTTCAATAGTTTTTTTATATATATTACCTGATAGAGTGTTTAAATCTTAATGTATGTTTCAAACCCATTATACAGAGTTCATATACACATTAACATCATACAGTCCTGTTTCGTATCTTATTACGGATCTACGATATACTTAAGGTTCACATTGGATCTATGAATACACTATTGAAATGTTAATCACACAGCCGTTTGTTTCGTTATAATGGCTCTAGATAATTGTTTTGTATGTAATTATTATCGGCTTTAAAACACAAAAGAAGGTTATTTTGGGTGCATAATCTATAATCAACGTAACAAATAGTTTATACTAAAAGCTCATAAACTAGCAATATAGCTTCATAGTCTAATACATGAGATGTTTAACGCGTATTTAGAGATAACCTTCGATGGGCTAAACTCGCTGTAACGTCTCATCGCCATATTTCTATTTCTTTATAGGAAATCCAAAAGATTAAAGTTTCAGAAATTGTATGAATTGCACGAAAAACGTTAACTGATCGTAAATGATGCATATAGGGTGCCAATTTTACATTATGTTTTGAAAAATATGGCTTGATATAAATTTAAAATGTGTTAATATCGACTGCGTTTTCTCGGGACAATATATGATACCATTTGTAACGTCGGTGTGTAATTCTGTTTAGAAAACTCTTTGGATAGCCCCCAGGCACTGATGGATTTCGATATAACTAAGCACAAATGTTAACCTCTCTGAACCTGTGTGTTGCGCGCAAGACCCTCTTCGCCGTCTTCAAGGTTATACTTGAATGTCGAAGTCAAGCATGTTATTGACATAATAAAACATTTAACTAAAGGGCTTGTCTTGTGCATAAAAAGGCCTTGATTGAAGATTTTTTAATAACTGTGCATAAATGTTCGCCTATATGAGACGTTGTTTCGAGTGGACAATAACTCTTGTTTCTATCTTCAAGTTCGTGGTCAAACGTTCAGGTAAAAGATTTAAAAAAAAAACAAGACTTCAAATACAACTTAATTTCAGTAGGCTTATTTTTAATGATTGGTTTATGGCGCACGTTTTACATTGTATTAGGATTACAATTCAGTACGTTAAAAATTACATACTAGCATTTGAAATGTAATGCACACTGAATAAACATACGCAGTTCACTCCCTCAAAACGTAACTCTCTGTAAACCGGAATCCTCTGAAAACAGAACAGATGCGCCGGTCCCGTTTTTCTCCTTTATTGTTAATGTAGGAAATTACCCGGTATATTCTTTGAAAATCGATTTTGCTGGATATGTTTTATTTTCCAAATCTTTAACAACTATTGGTGAGCAGCAGAAAATCTGGAATTTTGAATACATGGGATTTCAAAGACGTGCGTTTGATACCAGTTCGTCAAATAAACATTGTTTGTCATTGTATAACTGTTCGTAAAAAATACGTGATTTCGTATCTTCCGACACAAATGATTATGTTAAAAAAAATCTGGGCAACTTATATATCAGCAATAATGCAACAACCTCTCTAAATCGATACTTGTTGAGTACATACCTTCGGATCATAAAGAGCCCTTTTAAATTGTTGAAACAGCCTCCAGCCATGATGTTCCTTTTTCGCCGCAAGTGATAAATACTTTTCTTCGGCATCAAACCCAAACGAGTCAAATTGACCGTCCTGATTGATGAGTACACTGGTAGGTGTTTTAAGTGAAACAAGTTTTCCGGAATTAGCATACCAGCCTTTGTTCGTTATAACTTCCGACGGATTCTGTTTGAATGAGAACGCGTATCCGCTGTAGATTGTGCCGAAATCGAACGCAGCCACAATTAGAGTTTGGCTTCCAGTAGTAATCTGTTGTATCTGTATCCGAAATGAAAAATATAAATATTTGTACGTAAGATTTCATTGTAATCAGTTTCTAACCTTCAACATGTGCACAAAGTAACAGTATTCCACTTCCCGCAATCAAGGATAATGTATTTTTTGCAAAGTGTTCAATACCTGAAATCATTAAAAAAAAAGATGTTCATGATGTTTATTATTTCAGTATACCTTTCAAGTTACTGTATCTTTTAAATCATTGAAAGTTTACATTGATTTACTGGATCGGTCATTAAAATACTAACATGACACGAAGATGGTTTTCCACAGACAAAGATATTGAACACTTTGCAAAAACAATTGATAATGTCGGTTTTTAGAAAGATTATATAAAACCGAAGAACTTAGTTGTGTTATTGTTTGAAATGGAATTCATTATTAATGATTTTCTACAACGGGTATAAAGTGTTTGAATATTAAATGTTATGTGTAATTACATTTACGAGAAGCGTAGAGAAGCGACCGGTTACGTTTGTGCTGGGATACAGCACAATTGCGCCGCATATGTATACGTATCCAAATACATACATTTCGAGCGAGAGCTATACCACCGTGCTAGTTAATGGGAGGATAATATCGACATTGTGATTATCTGTCCACTCGCCCGCCAATCCGCATGTATTTGTTATGACATACTGTAATACACTTTAAATACATACCCAAACAAAATGGTATTTCTTAAAAGCAATGGTCTTTTTCAGTGGATGTTTTTGTTTTGTTTTTTTGGAAACTGCTGATTCGGTGTTGAAACATTCAAAATGTCGAACACCGTTGTGCTGCAAGAATGCAATTACATATTATTTTGTATGAAATATGATGTATTTTTTCTGAATTCTGTACGAATGAATGTGGGGTTCACGGTTTACTTTTGGGCAATTAAGTATAATTCCTCTTTAAAAGTTTAACACACTTAAGCGAACTGTAAGACATATGTGCACAGAGAGCGTTCCAATGCATGTAAATAGATGAAACAGCTTTGCATTGGGGGTTCTTAATTCGGACAATAAACTGCAAAGTGGACAGTAAACGGTTTTCGTAAGAAATTATGCAGGCTTTCAGACTAAAACGGCTAACATTTTAGAACAAGAAGCATGGTGGAGGAAAAGTGGTAAGTACAAGGGTACTACGTGACTAGTGTGCAACTCATACTTAAAACTTGTATATGTTGGTTTTCCAATAATACCGATAATACCTTTGACCGAAGAGCTCTGCCACTATTGAGGGTGTCCAGTGTACTTACACGGTGACATGATTTATCCCCCCCCCCCTGAACTAGCGCGGCGGAACGTATCAAGTAAAACACTTATGTAAACGTCGTATCTTATGGCTTTATATTGTCCCAAATGTTAAATGTGAATGCCCGCATTAACTACAATATTGAATGGTGGTAAATATTGTCAATTTTGAAATCACTTTTTTGGCATTAAAGGTTTTTATGTCGTATTTTACACGGATAGCGGGATTGTTTAAGACATCGCAAAATAAGAAATGACTAATATGTTTTCACGTGGAACGTAATACACGCTTTACGAAAACCCAATACGTACTGATAAAACCAGGGAACAGTAAACACTTATTAACTGGTAAATAACCTGATGTTAGCGTCAATATGTTTTCAGCATGTCATCTTAACCATCTTTTAGCTTAAATTATCATGTAAAGAAGCAAACGACGAGAAATAAAGCACCTCTTCAAATAGTATCGTTTATTAAAAATTCAAATGAACATGTCAGAGAATAAACATAATAAATAACAAAATATGCGTTTACAGTATGTTGAGAATATGGCGCATTTCAGCGAATTGCCATGATAATATTAAGCCCATATCTTAATGTTTAAGTCATCGTTTTATCTTAAACACAAGCAAGGTTAACATGGAATGTTTATGACTACATTATTTCTACGACAACAATCCATCTTATTTGAATCAAATGCGATCAACTAATAGAAATATAACATTTTCTCGACTTCATTAACATAGAAATAGTGTTTCATTTTGATGTGATCTAGCTTGTTGATTTGCACCGTCGCCTAATCATATTTCAACTATCTATTAAATACCTGTCAGTTTGAAATGTATGTGTTAAACCTATTTAACATTGATATATGATGAGGCGTGAGGTTAAATTCCGAATGTACTATGCAGCTATTAATTAATCTATTACTCGCACGCGTGAACTTACTTTAAATAATAGTTTAATGTTCCGATTGTGATTCAATTGTGTATTAGATACAAGGTTTAATAGTTGCGTCAGATTATAATTATCTTTTGCGCTTGACTTTGCCAAAACAGGCAATGCAATTTTAAGTTTCGATACAATTCTAAAATAGATATTGTGAATGTATTGTTTATGTTAACATTTTTGGAACAATAGCAAATGGAAGATTTAGATCACATACCTTATTCATAAAAGCAAGCTATTTCTTAAATTTTTCGATTTAAGTACAATTTTTAAATTGCCTTGTAAGGTAATTCATATACTTTTTACTGTTACAACTTAACATTTTTCATAATCATTTTATGTTAATGTGGCTTTTAACAGGTTTCTATATACTATGATATAATTGCGCAAATATAAGGACAGTGATAACTAACACTATTTTATAAACAACTGCTATGAAATTCAACATCTTTATTAGACATTTATACAGTGTAAAAATGTGATAGTCGTGAGTATTGAACAATGTCACTGAAGTGTTTGTTTCTTTCAGTGTTCACTCAACTTTTTAAGCTAATCAGTTGTTGCTTTTTAAATAAAACGATTAATTTCATGAAGAACGATCTTCAGATTCTTACTTAGGAAAAGAACATAGCTCTTTGTGTGTATAGAGTTATGCGCTCTGTACAAGCGCGTTTTCCCGCCCATTCTATGAATATTTCCATCAATTACAAACATACGTTCGTCGGGCACTTTATTTATAAGAACCCCGCACAAAATCAATAACGTGAACTGATGAAGGTACCCTTCAATTCAAAATGTTATCATTTATCCCCTTTTAAAAGCGAATTTCAGATTTCATTTAATAAATAAAATCTCACTCGACATTTAATAAATAAAATCTCAATTTTAATTGCCATGACTGTGCACTTGCAAGTTGATGTAACATGTCTTTAAATTGTGCACATATAAATATGTAAAACTCATAATTTGTCGGCTGTGACTCTTTCCGTGAAATCTTTGCTGTTGTACTTATTATTAAGTTGCAAGAGCTAAGGCTATTGTGCACTGCACTTCCCTTCATGGAGATCCATCAACATTAATTTTGAATTGATACCTCGTATAGTTTTAAAGATATGTCCCATTCAACATTGTAATGTAATACATTCACAAATGACAATCTCAAACTATTGAAGTAAGAGTTAAAGGGACTGTAAACCACGAATGACGAAAACAGAAAAGTTTTAAAACACCGTTATTTTTTACAATTATTAGTTTATATTGATTAACGTAAATAACACACTTATGATAATCGTAAATAGAGGGACATAACGGGCATAAAGCGCTTACCTGCTATCAAGGTACAAAACTCATCTATTATTCGAACTGGTGATCTTGTTAAGACTTAATGTTCCCAAATTTTAAACTTGACATAGATACGCTTAAGACAAATATTCAGACTATGTTTACTCGTTGTTATGTCACAAAGCAGACATTTACAATGTTCAGAAGGATTTTCTTATATTGCACATTGGGACCTAGTTGTTTGAGACGTTTTACGCTCATTCGAGCTTGCATTTCGTATTGTAAAGATAAATTTTCTGACACAGATTTATAAAGTTTGAGTCATAAATATGGTTTTCAGTGTGGTAACAGGGGTTTTCTAAGATTTGAACTATTTCGACCAATTGTGTGGAAACACTCGATCCAGATTCAAACGGATTATAGATATTGTCAAGACAAAGATTGTAACTTTTTGTCAAGATGGCGTCATGAATATGGATTGTATTGTGGTTATTCTGGTTGTCTAAGATTTGAAATAGTGGCCTGTGTTTTGGACATACCTGACACAGATCCAGCCTAAATTTTCCATCATGAACACACTTCCGATATTTAGTCCATATTGAGTGATAAATGTGGCCCCTAGAGTGGTACTTCTTTCTCAGGAGAGACAGGAGAGAAAACAATATAATAATTACATTATTTAAGGGAAAGTATATTCAAACAATGTCGTCATCATTATTATTGGAACAGAAATGCTGAATTTAAACATATACATAAAGGTTGAATAAAAATCACACAGTTATTTTTATTTGCTGTAAATATTTTACAAGATAATTTGTGTGTCACTGTAATTGCTGGAGTTGAGACATACGGAGTGGGTAAGTACAGCCAATACTGCTGAAATCTGTAAATGTTCCAAACATGTTCTAACTGTTTATAAGCAATCTCAATTCTAAATGATCAGATCTATTATAAGCGCCTCCTCGTTTCCCGTCTTAGCATCTCTAGAAAACACAAACAGCTCCGTGTCTCCGAACAAGAACGTAACGTCAAGTTCCTGTTCATCAAGTGCAATGTTTTCGTCATGGTCAACTACAAGCTGACCAAGTAGCTCACATCCAGGATCTGTTGTGAAACGCGGATCTTTGTCTTTTGTCCTGTATATTGGAATGCGTGTGCTTATTTCGGTAGGTGTAATTGGGTGTGTAAACTTTTTATCCACAGGAACTTCTTCGTCAATTCTAACGAATATTTCAAATACATTTCGTACAATCCATTTACCATTAATGTATTGTCTGCTTTCCTCTGGATATTGATTCTCGACATAGTTGTTGCGCACACGTATTCCGTAAGTGTAATCCATAATCCTAGACGAGATTACGTCCGGTTTATGTCCGAACATCACGGCTCCCCTTAGCACGGCCAGGTCCGCCTCCAACGGAACAACTAATCGTTTTTCTTTTAGAGCGTTTTGTATACTTTCTTGCACGTATGGACTCTCTGCAAACCCTCCTACCAAAAGTATCAGATTAACATCTCTCATTCGCCCATCTCCAAGGATTTTGAGGATATGCTGCACCATTTCGGAGACCGGAACGGCAAAGAATTCTCGCATGATGGATGATTGCACAGCAAGCTTATCTCTGCCTCTAGTGAAGACCTTTTCGCCAAAATTCAATGATGCAAGCCGGTCGGATAATGACTGCTTGAAATGCTGTTCAGCATGCTCCTTAAGTTTAGCCGGGATTCTAAAGGTAGTTTCGCTTTCGGAATCGACCTTAAATTTTCTCTTCTTCAGCTCAAAGTCACAAATCAATTCAAAGTACTCGTACATGTCTTCAGCTTGAAACGCAGTAAGAGCATCTTTTCCGAATATTTCTTCTATTAATGCGATGAAGTTTTCATCGACATACATGCCGCCCCACGGACCGCCACTAGGGGAGGCAATATTCTTCAGTGAGCCATCAGTTTGTTTTTCGTGCACAGATATATCAGCGGTACCCCCTGAATTCAACACAGATAAATCAATTTGATATCGCGTTAATAATTACAATTAAAAAGGATCAGTTAAATGGTCTGACAAATGACTTATAAATAAATACATATATTATGAGGATTTGAATCAGTGATAGTTGTTAGCTCTTCAATTTTGGTACATAAAGTCGCCGCCTTGTCTGTTTGTGATTTCCTCAGTCTGTTTGACTTTCTTGTGCGGTCATGTTCTCTGTAAAACTTTGAAAAACAAATAAATAAAGGCGTGTTTCGCAGCAACTTCTGACAGCATATAACCAAATCTAGTGGAAGCGTCATTTTAACGACCATCCGCTGCAGTCTCTCTCACAGTTGTATTAAGTGAAACAAACTTAAATGACCAAATAATTTGAAGCTTCAAGTGCAAATCACAAGACTGTCTTGCTTTTTATGTCTCTTAGTTGTGTGAATATTTAAGCTGTGACCGTTCTATTTTAATTAAACATCTTCATGCAATTCAAAGATACTTGAAGGAAAAAATATCTGAAAACATTTGAAAACAAAACTTAGTTTTAACAATAAATACTAATGATCACAATACTTTTAAGGTAATATATGTTGTATTATGTAAAAAGACATTGTTTGATTGTATATTAAATACAGTATTACATAAATATCAAGAAAAACGTCTATGCAAGGTATCTAGAGAACGCTTTGAAATACAGTTATCTAATTCATTTTGCGGGTATCTTGGGATTAAGATATGACGCTTATTGATTGAGTTGTCAACATGTCAAAGATTAAGGTCTTATGCGGCTGTAAGGTCATTTCTGTACAATATATTGAGAACACGTTGACATAGATTAAACTGCCAATTAATGTAGTACATATTTGGGTGAAAATGAAGACACCTATTAAGATTGAGATCAATGTTACATGTTATTATCAACTGCTTTCCGCTCAATCAAGAGCACGATTTGATTCATGATTATCTAAATTGCTATGCTGGCTACTTTGGGGGGGGGGGGCTATTCCTATTGATCAAGAAGTCAACATGTCAATGACCAATGTCGCATGGTCTTGTAAAATAAAAATTGGTTCTACACAATATCCAGAGAATTCGTATGCTCATATATTTTAGTATACCGGTAAGTATTGACGAATGATTAACAATCAAGATATCAACAGTTATGGTCGCAGGGACCAATGTTCTGCAAATCGGAAGGCATACAATTGTTTACTTTTTTAAGGAATAGCATGATTAACATTATCAAATACGTTTTTGATTGGACTTAGAATGATGTTTATACATACCTCCTGTGTCGACAACCATGAACTTTTGTCCCGCCAACGTGTGACCGAGGGCATCACAACACACAGCGGCTGCCTCGGGCTCCAGTGCCAACTTTAGTCGGTTGCTATCGATACCGGCCTGTTTACAACCAAGGATAATACATCAATATCCTATCTACCTACTTAAGTGTTCAAATAAAGCAAAATAAAACGTATTAACAACTGCTCATAAACTGTTACGTTTTCCGAGTGACCTTACGTCACATCGATAAATCAATGTACATTTAGTGACAATTACCTCAATCGCTGCTTCTCTCATGAACTGCTTGGCAGCTATGCCCCAGATAGCTGGTACGGTTATGATGTATCTGATGTCAGTCTCTCTTATCCCATTCGTGCTTGGGTCCAGTGCTTCAAGTAAGTGTGTTTTCAGATAGCGAATACACATCGAGCATATTAGCTTTGCCGGAAAAGTTTTACCCTCCAAATCTTCAACTGTTGTTGAACCGGATATAATCTGAAATGATTATGACGTACATAAATAAATCGAACCAATTCACAATAAAGTGGCCGGTTCGCAGTTTAATGCTGACATTTCTATCTAAATATAGTTTAAACTTTGTGTATGTAGAATCTTACAAAATTGTTTGTCTGTTATTCTGTTGTAACTTAATTAGTTTTACAATGTGTGTATCGTGGAGCGGAACATACTTTGAGAATAAGCATGTATGTAGCATGAATTATTTAGTTTTTGTTGGACCTGACCCACATACAAAACAACAAAAACATTTATCCATCAATGGCTTTTACTTTGAACAAGAATGTGTTATTTAAGCCTAAAATGATAAATACGAATACAATTTAGTTGTCCAACAAAGAAAACCAAAAACGATTCTTAGTAATAAACTAACGGAGACATATCAGTTACATTAGTCGCAAGTAACTCATATTGTTAATTCATACTGGAAACATGTGTTTGGTAAAGAAAACTTTGTCCGGGCATTGATGCAAAAACAATCAAATGATTCGACTTTGATGCGATACTCATCGCAAATGCATAGGTTAATAGTGCACGAACAGCTTGATTACATAATATGTGTGTATGATTGGTCGTCAATTAAACATTCAGGATAGTCACTCCTACATTTGTCAGCTGCAAAAACTTGTCAACAATATTGATATTATCAAACCTGCATATACATACATAAATGTAACATTTGACGGGTATGAAATATTATTTTCGTTCCTACCTTCTGATTGTGTAGAATCATCTTAAATCTTCTGAACAATCTCCAACCATGGTGTTTACCGTCCTCTGCCAAAGACGAATACTTGTCCTCGGCATCGAATCCAAACGAGTCAAACTCACCAGACTGATTGAGAAGAACACTTGTTGGTGTTTTAAGTGAGATGAGTTTACCAGACCCGGCAGTCCAATTCTTGTTAGTTTTGACGTCATTTGGAGAGTCTTTGAACGAAAACGCATATCCACTGTAGGTGGTTCCAAAGTCGAAAGCCGCCACAATTAAAGAATGGCTACTGCTGGACATCGTTGTCACTAAAGTGAACGCGTCTAAATAAAACAGACAAATTAAATGATGAACTTCGACTTTTTACATTATAACTATGTTAAGATTAAACAGGCTAAATAAAGACGTCGCAAATTATGTGCACGTTTTAGTTATATATAAGTAGACGAAGATTGCTGTTAAAGAGTTATAAACGTAATGAACGATATCCACCAATATTGGTCCTCTTTAAACCTCAAACAATAAAATGACAATTTTTAGATACTTATAAGCACTCGCCAATTCGTTTGTTGTATATGTATTACATGCATTTTTCATCAATTGAAAAAATTGAAGTTAAAACTCATTAACCTTCAATATCAAAACGTCTGCTTATCAATTGTTTACGTGTGTTTTTGTTTTGAAGTAAATAAGGTCCTTCTGCCCTTCCGATGACTGCAAAATTTGAGAAGCCGGAGTGTATCCCAGCACGAAAACCAAAGCTACTTAATATACTGTCTAGCAGAATGTACATCTATTCTGTTTGACTCAAATAAAGTCGAGGTATTATACTAAAGAATCGTGTACCGAAAGAAGAGCATATTACTGTTAGTCATTCAGCCAAGTACCCAAAATTGAGGTGGGGTGTACCAGTAAGGGGGGCAAAACTACACCTATATATCTTGGAAGATGCATGCCAGAAGCATATGAACATGGTTGATAACAGTCTGGTACTGGCAGCGTTTGGTATTTTTTTCTCCTTTGAAGATGGGTCATCAATCAGCTTAATTTTCATAAATTTTCTCGGAGAAATTGCATGTAGTATTTTAGTAGAATACCTTCAACCACCAAAAAAATGCTACAAAAGGTATTTTAACTGAACCTGGTAGGGAAGAAGCTTCTTCAAAACATATTAAAAGTTTACCACAATCGGAACTCCGGAAAGTTTTTTTTTTCAAGATGGCCGCCAAGATGGCCACCAATACCTATTAATGATCATAACTATGTAACTATACAATCATGTTTGATGAATTTGGTGTCTATTCCTAGGTTTCAAGGGCTAAAGAACACATAAAGATCATCAGACATTGTTAAAGTGTACAATAGTACACACAAATCCAACATGGCTTCGAAAATGGCCGCCAAGTTGGCCGCCAAAACCGATAAATGATCATAACTATGTAAATATCCACTCAAATTTTATTATTTTGGTGGCTATATATGGGTTTCAAGGGGCAAAGAACACATTTAGATCATCATACATTGTATAAGTTTATTATATTACACTCAAATCCAAAATGGCGTCCAAAATGGCCGCCAAGATATCCACCAAAACCTATAAATAATCATAACTATGTAACTATCCACTCAAATTTGATGGATTTGGTGTCTATACCTACGTT
>VMBQ01001500.1:72971-113915 GCA_007657795.1 Dreissena rostriformis
CTACTACTACTACTACTACTACTACTACTACTACTACTACTACTACTACTACTACTACTACTACTACTACTACTACTACTACTACTACTACTACTACTACTACTTCTACTGCTACTACTACTACTACTATTACTACTTCTATTGCTGCTACTACGGCTACTACTTCTATAACGTTATATTTATTCCATAGGTGGTACTGCTGATATATCTGTCCACGAGAGGCAAGCTGATGGCCATGAATAGCCACGCCCCTAGCGGCGGTTTGTGGGGAGGCATGTATTTCGATTAAAATTTCATGAAGTTTATATTCGGTACAGATTCCATCACTGCATTGCAAGCTAATGAAATGTACGATTAATTTGATATCATCCGTGACTCTGAGGTTCAAAAAGAGGAAATTCAAGTTTGAGAGCGCCCAAACGACCAACATACATGCCAAAACGACACATTGAGGAACATGTTGTTTCGGCGTATCCGCCTCCACACCAGAACGATAGGGCAGAAATCCATAAATATCGACTGTTATACGTATCTTTATCTTTTTAACAGAACCAGTCTGTATAAAAAAAGAATTTTGTGAAAACAACGCTAGGTTACGTACATCTACAAACATAAATATTCGAAACCGAAATTTCCACGGGTGGTCCGTACCCGCGAATCTGAAGTTGGATCCGATATCATCGGATATTTCGGGTACCCGTAAGAGCCCTATCTATCAATGAACACGGAAATGTCATGAACATTGTTTAAAATTTACAAAATTTGTACAAAGCTTTTTTTGTGTGTATTTTTATTAGTACTGGAATCTAAACTTTTGATTTAATACTACTGTCTACATTTAGAGGCATCTAGAAAGACATCAGAGAAGGTAATTTTGTTCTGACACATTAACTAATTTAATACAGTCTTTCGTGGTTTCCCCGACATGATGGACAAGGTTTCCGAACTGTCCGCTGCATTTGGTTTCCACTCTTTAACTTAACTAGTTTTCATCGGATTGTTATGGCAGCCAGGAGCCTCATTGATGCAAGACTTGGCGTCATCGACGCCAAAAGCATCATCGGAACATAGACCGGAGTCATTGTAGTCAGGAGCCTTAATGATGCATAATTTGGCCTTATTGTATCTTGGAGCTTTATTTAGGCATAGGTCGGCATCACTCCTCTGAAGCAAAGCTCGGTGTTACAGAAGACAATAACCGGACTGATGCAAAGGTCGGCGCCATTGAAGGCTAGAGCTTCATGGAGGCCTGTTTTTTCCGTCATGGAAGACAGGAGCCTTATTAGGTCATAGCTCAGCGTCAGTTGAGCAAGGGTCATCAATAATGCATAGGTTGACGTCATGGAAGTCATGAGGTTCACTGATGCATAGATCGGCGTCATGGACTCCAGGAGCCTCACTAATGCAAATGTCGGCGTCATCGACGTCAGGAGCCTCACTGATGCATAGGTCGGCGTCATTGACTCCAGGATCCTCACTGAAGCATCGCTCGGCGTCATGGAGCCAGGAGCATCACTCATGCAAAGGTCCGCGTCATGAATGCCACGAGCCTCACTGATGCATAGATGGGCGCATGTACATCAGGAGCCTCACTGATGAATAGGTCAGCGTCATGTACGTCAGGAGCCTCACTGCTGCAAATGTCGGCGTCATCTACGTCAGGAGCCTCACTGATGCAAATGTCGACGATATCGACGTCAGGAGCATCACTGATGCATAGGTCGGCGTCATGGACTCCAGGAGTCTCACTTATGCATAGGTCGGCGACATGGACGCCATGGCCCTCATTTATGCATAGGTCGGCGTCAAAGATTTCAGGAGCCCTACTAATGTATAGGTCGGCGACATGGACGCCATGGCTCTCATTTATGCATAGGTCGGCGTCATAGACTCCAGGAGCCTCACTAATGCATAGGTCAGCGATATGGACGCCATGGCCCTAATTTATGCATAGGTCGGCGTCAAAGACTCCAGGAGCCTCATTAATGCATAGATCGGCGACATGGACGCCAGAAGCCTCACTTATGCTTAGGTCAGCGTCATGGACGCCACGAGTCTCACTGTTACGTAGGCTGGCGTCATTTGATGCAAATAGACTAAGTGATACGTAGGTCAGCGTCATGAATGTCACGTGCCTCACTGATGCATAGATGCGCGCATGGACGTTAGGAGCATCACTGATGCAAATGTCGGCGTCATCGACGTCAGGGGACTCACTGATGCATTGGTCGGCGTCAAAGACTCCAGGAGTCTCAATACGGTATAGGTCGGCGTCATGGCCTCCAGGATAACCACTAATATATAGGTCGGCATCATGGCATCAAGGACCCTCACTAATGCATTGGTCGGCGTCATGGACGCCATGAGCCTCACTGATGCGTAGGTCGGCGTCATGGACGCCAGGAGCTTCACTGATGCATTTGTCGGCGTCATGGACGCCAGAAGCCTCACTGATGCATAGGTCGGCGACATGGACGCCAGAAGCCTCACTTATGCAAAGGTCAGCGTCATGGACGCCACGAGTCTCACTGTAACGTATGCTGGCGTCATTTGATGCAAATAGACTTAGTGATACGTAGGTCAACGTCATGAATTTCACGAGCCTCACTGATGCATAGATGCGCGCATGGACGTGAGGAGCATCACTGATGCAAATGTCGGCGTCATCGACGTCAGGGGACTCACTGACGCATTGGTCGGCGTCATAAACACCAGGAGCCTCACTGATGCATAGGTCAGCGTCATGGACGCCACGAGACTCACTGATACGTAGGTTGGCGTCATTTGATGCAAGGAGACTTACTGATACTTAGGTAATCGTCATGGATGACAGGAACCTCACTGATACGTAAGTTGGCGTCATTTGATGCAATTAGACTCACTGATACGTAGGTCAGCGTCATGGACGCCATGAGCCTCACTGATACGTAGGTTGGCGTCATTTGATGCAAGGAGACTCACTGATACTTAGGTCGGCGTCATGGACGCCAGGAGCCTCGCTTATTCATAGTTTGGCGTCATCGATGCCTAGAGCCTCACTGAGGTATAGGTCTGCGTTATTACCTCCAGGATCCCCACTGATGCATAGGTCGGCGTCATGGAAGCCGGGGCCCTCATTTATGCATAGGTCGGCGTCATAAAATCCATGAGTCTTACTGAAGTACATGTCGGCCTTATGGCCTCCAGGATCCCCACTGATACATAGGTCGGCATCATGGCATCAAGTACCTTCACTTATGCCAATGTCGGCGTCATGGACGCCAGGAGCCTCACAGACGCATAGGTGAGCGTCATGGACGCCACGAGTCTCACGGAAACGTAGGTCGACGTCATTTAATGCAAGGAGACTCACTGATGCATAGGCCGGTGTCATTGACGCCAGGAGCCTCACTGATGCGATGCATAGGTTAGCGTCATTGACACCACGAGCCTCACTGATACATAGGTCGGCGTCATTTGATGCAAATACTCACTGATTCATAGGTCAGCGTCATGGACGCAACGAGCCTCACTGATGCGTAGGTCGGCATCATTTGATGCAAGGAAACTCACTAATGCATAGGTCGGCTTCATGGACGCCACGAACCTCACTGATGCATAGGTTAGCGTCATGGACGCCAGGAGATTCACTGATGCGTAGGTCGGCGTCATTGACGCCATGAGCCTTACTGATGCGTAGGTCGGCGTCATGAACGCCACGAGCATCACTGATTCATAGGTCTGCGCGTTTTAACGCCAGAAGCCTCACTCATGCATAGGTCGGCGTCATGGAAGCCAGAAGCCTTACTGATGCATAGGTCGGCGTCAATGACGCCAATAGCCTCACTGATGCATTGGTCGGCGTCATTGAAGCAAGTTGCCAATTTGAGGCATATAAAGGCGTTACTTAAGCTTCATATTTTCCTAAGACATTTAAACCCATTGTTTGCGAATCAATCGGCAGATGATCAGAACGTATTATGCTGCTACTGTAATTATTTATTCAAAAGTTAAGGACTTTTCATGCCATTCATAAACGTGAATCGAGTTCACCAGGAGTACTTTTCAGGTGTGTCTAATTATTATATAGTTTAATGGTAAATAATATAACGTGTTTTGGAAAAGGTTTAAATTTTATAAAAGCAACAATATTGTGATCAGTTCGACAGAGACATACGCATGGGGGACTATGTGAGCTTGCTATTTACAATCATATTTACGCCTTCTTCCTGGAACTGCAAGACGGTGATGTGATAATGCAACTATTTCATCGTATATATCTAAACCTTTAAAATAAAAGCTGAGATAATGCTGATAATTTGTTTAAGTAAATGTTTTGTTTAAAACATGTACCATACAGTGAAATATTAACAATTTTGAAGACTAAGCAATCTTGTATCTATAACAAAAAAATATCTACTATTGTAACGTCTTGTATACATTTCCGTTTTAAGGATATACTATTTTCATCCAGAAAAAAATATTTGCAACAAAGCTACTAAGTTATATTTCTATATACATTGTCTTCTTAAAATTGCACGAAGATGATCGAAATATTGATCTTTATGTTGCTTTGTCTCTAGTATTGACCAGATGTGGTTGATTCGTGTGTGTGGTTTTTTTTATAACAAAAAATGAGTACATTAAATGTAATTAGAATGAAACGTATCCTTCATTGTGATGTGTTGTTTCAAATATGATTATATTATTTCATTTATATTTACTATCGCATGCGTTTGTGGAAAACTATGGGCCAAATATAAAGCTCGGGATCCCATAAACCGGATGTAAGCCCTAAACTACTGTGCACGTTTACCCCAGTTATGTTATTTTTTGTTTGTGTATGTTATGTGCAAGTGTGCTGTGCAGAAATGTTGGTCATTGGTCACATGCCATGCATTGTTCCGATAATAAATGTTTATCCTACAGTTCCACCAGGAGGTTTACTTGGTTTAAATGTGCAGTGACATATCCAATTAGGCAATGTTATACAATAGTTTCGTCTGCTGATGAAGTGTTTATTAAAAGAACTCCGGCTAAGTGTATACATGTGTTTTGCTAGGCATTACTCGTTTAAACTAAATTCACGATTAAGTCACTGGGAATAAAGGATTGATTCCAAACCAACTCGAAACGTTTTAAAACAAATTCCCATTGCGGCAATCAGGATGCGTTTATTATACATTTTTATTCGTCATATTTAATATGGGAAAAGTCGGGGAAATCCCTTTATCATACTGTATAGTGTTGTGTTCAGAACGGTAACACCCAGGAAGGTAATGCTATACAAATGAGCTTTTATCAATTGTCCTAAAATAAGTACTTACCTTAAATTGAAACTAATTATAAACACAAGGTGAGTAGCGTATTTATGGGCAATGTAATGCCATAAGAATTTAATGTTAGATTTCATATCATGCCTAATGCATTGTGAAAACTCCCATTTGTAGCACGTACATTGGCAAAAGCCAATACACATTTAATGGTAACACAATAGGTCTTATTACCATCTTTGTTCAAAAGCAATATTATAGTCATGTAACATTTCGCAAATCACTCCATTATCAATGTAATCTGATACGTCTGTTCAATCAGTGGGATTTGCGATTCTTTCAGGTAAGACGTTTCTTAAATACGGTGTTTATATTTATGTCTAATACATAATCGAATCTTTTTATTGATAGGTATGCTACAATTATTGCTGCTTTACGAAGACTTCATTATTATGTGATAATGTTTATGACATTTTATTCCCGTATTCAAATCGAAAGTGGTAATCGATTTAAGTCTGTTTCACATGAAAGGCATTATTCGCATGCTTTCAAGTGATGACATTGAGTTGTCCTGTATCTACAAATAAGGCAAAAAATGAAGGTCGTTGTAAGACAATTATACGGGATTTTTGTCTGATATTTATTTCCGATACGTTTACTATATAATCCATTTTAAAGTCATACAGGGTACGTCATCAGTCATGTTCTTAAATCGAAAGTATTGATTGCATTAAGTCTGTTCAGAATCAATGGCAATTTGTACCTCGAAAGATTGACATTCATTGATTTGCATTAAGACAAATATTACAAAACAAACGGAAGTCCTGAAAAGACAAATTTACCGTATGTGTTCTTGGTAATCGTGCCGAATTTATTTGTAATTATGGTAACGCCATTTTCTTCTGTATCTCAAACCGAAAGAAGTAATCACTTTTCATCTTTTTCAAACCAATTCCTGCTAATTCATTCTCGGTGTGATATATAATACTTTTGTATAAAAAAATAAGACAAAATAATCGAAATTCCTTAGAAGACACTATTTCAGAAAATTGTCAATATAGCAGCAATGACTATCTTTTGCACGTGTGTGTATGCTACGTTACGCCATTTTGTATTTTGTATGTTACACCATCAATAATGGGCATACATAGTTAAAGATTTCGAGGGAACGTACGTGTGTTATTGTGCAAGAATTGTTTGATATGCTTAAATTGTCCTGAAAAGAAGGATTGAATGATTTATTCATTTTCGAATAAAGTGGTTAAACTGACAAGCATTTTGAAACGGTGAATAGCGTGAAAGAATCTTAAGCCAAAGTTTAATGTCACACATGTAGGTCAAAAGTCAAATCGAAGATGTTATGCCAAAGATACTATCTTGTACGAATTGAATTGCAAACAATCACGAAAACAGTTGTGATATATCTATGCCATTTGTAACGCGCTGTGATGGTGCAGTTGAACAATAGGTCAATATGGGATTTATTTTTAGAGTCAAGTTAAACTTATCGCTGGATTACAGACAAGGCTGCAAAGAAGTGGTTCACCCTAGTCAATTGGACACAGTTCTACTCTTAATTCTGAATCAGGAACATACATGTAAATAGTGTATATCATTCACTCGCATTACGGACGTAACAATATACAAAACATCGATTGTTTGTTTAATGAAGTATGATAAAACACGAAACAAATGAAATATTTACCATACGTTATAATATGAAAACGTAGCAGAAAGGAAGACACCATCATTTTAGAATTAAATAAATACGAATAACAGTATCACGCATACATTTAATACAAGGCATGTTTTATGTAATATATTTCCTGCAAGAACCTAAATAAGTGTTGATAAATCATCGATTGTGTATCTAATATAGGACCACTTTTCTAACCTTACATATTTCAAAACATGTTTTCAGTCACAAAAAGTATACTGGAAATATTTTCAAACCACATATATAAAATAAACAAAATATATTTGTTTTGCAAATCCACGCGATACAAATAAACTATCAAATTAAAAACAGCTCTAAAAACACAAAATAAAACTTAATAAATATATCAGTTAACTATTTTAAAACATTGGCAATCTTTAAAGACGTAGATTAAGCGATTGCATACATGATACAACCTATTATTTAATGAGTACACATAACTACCGTAATTAGTAAATTGTCTCATCGACAGGCTGATACGCATTTAAAGTAGCCCACTTCATAAGCATATCAACGATGGCAATATCAATATTTATTTTTGTCAGTGTTCCAAATAGACATAAGAGTACAGTGTTGTATTTGTCTCTTGCTTGTAAATCGTTGCACATTCAATGTTTCCATATGTATGTAGAATATTTGTATAAGCATGTTCTATATGTCCTCGTTTGTGTGTTATAGCTGTAAATATAGGTTATATAAAGTTATACATATGTAGTAAAATAAAATATGTTTATCGTTAAAAGTCGCTTTTATTCTACACAAGTTTGAATGTGAAATGCGAAACATATATTCTGATTGTATAATTATTTCGGAATATTCTAAACAATTTTTATATTTTACAATGTCATGTGTATATTGTACAAAAATACTTGTGTGTTCCACACGTTTTTATATGTTAATATGTTTGATATTTTCCTTATTTATGTGGTAAGATGAGTATGTTTGTGTTCTACAAACTGTGTAATATGATATATTTGAAACGAGATCAAGCCATCTTTGTCGCGCTATGTTATGGTGTTAAGTAATGTTCACTCTATGTCTTTCACTTATGACTTCTATACATTACAAGCGAACCCGATACGAGGGAGCGATATAACGATGATAAATTTCGATGCGAAATTATGCACGAAATTAATATTACACTTTCGCGTCGTGATCGCGTGCCTTCGCATTGTGTTTTCGTGTAATCACCTTTTTTCTATCTAAGGATTTAAAATGCAAAAAGCGGCATCATAAACCCTTAAAAAAGCATGCAGAAATGTATATGTTCTATTAGCATCAAACGAGCATAAACATAATAAAACGAATTGCATATCGGAGAAATTTCTTGTGAAATTATGCTTTAAATTATACCTAAGGATTTATGATATGATTCATAAAAAAGTGTGCATGGAGCGTAAAACTAGTGTTTCTTGTAATGCATTTTTAATCAGATACCACATATTAACGCATAACTGTCCCGCGTCAAGTTAATGCACAAAAATGTCCAGCTAACAGGGATTTGATATAGATGTAATTTCTGCGCAACACAAACTTAATTTGACGCAAAAATCATGATGATATTTAATGTATGCTAAGTTTGGATATCCAAGAGGACGTGTGTGGGCTCATGCTCACGGAAGGCGATAATGCAAAATATATTTCACGATCACGTTATTTCAATGACTCGAGATCGCGATATTGATCTCGCATCGAGGTTGCGATATTGAATCGTATTTTTGCAACGAGGTTTGCACGTTTAAAAACGGGCTCGGATATTGCGATGATATGATGCGAGATCGCAAAATTACAATGCGATGATGTGATGTTAAAAACACGGATTTTCAGAGGAAGGGGCACAGGGGCGGGGAGCAAGTGATTCCCCCAACTGATCCCAAGAATATATTGCAAGCGTAATGCCTTGGTACTATTCATCATTGCTGATTCTAGACCCATGCCTACAGGCAAAGTTTAAAGGGGCACGTTCGCTAACAGGGGGTATCATGCCCAATATGTATGTTATTTCACTTACGCCATTTTGGTTGGTATCTCAAATCGAAAGGAGTAATTAGTTTTTTTGTCGGTTTCTACTCTTTCCAATGTTAATACAAAGAGATCTTTTATTAACAAATAATACGCAATAAATGAAATTCATGAGAATAAAGTGTTTAATGTATATAATTTTCAATAAATCATCAATTACTGTTATTTGGAATAGTTGATATGATATATCAAGTCACTTATTTTGTTTTGTTACATTTGTGTACGCATGGGTTAATTCATGTCAACACAATTAAATCATACTGCATTTAGGAATGCTCAAACGTATAATTTTGCAGAAATATTAAGAATTGTGAGACGGTGAGTAGCAGGCAATAAACAGATTCGTAGGTCTTAAGACAATGTCACATTGAAGGTCAAAATTATAATAACACATGTAAACCAAGTAACACAAATTTATCATGTAGCAATTGAATTGCGAATAAAAAACATAAACACAGTAATGATCAATTGGTCACACAGTGTAGTATTTTAGTGAATCAGTTAATGTCTGCTAATCCGATTTTGAAAGAAATAGTTAGTAGTTAAAGATTCAATTTTCGCTTAATAACAGACAAGGTTGCAACGGTGAGGGCAGGCATCAAGCTATTTTGTGACTTTCTCTCGTTTAAAGAATAACGACAAGAATAACGCAATTCATTTACTAAATCATGAAAATCTGAAATAGAGAAAACAAGTTTATGTTCTCATTCCATAAAACAAAATTGCATACTCACGCATTTATTTAATATTGGGCATTTGGTAGTTGTATGCAGGACTATAATTGTTAAAAGAACAATTATTGGATCGGATACAACAACGGTATTGTTGTATAATTCCTAATGTCTATTGTAAGTCATATTTAATAACACATTTTCGTTTTAGAGAGTATACTTAAATATTCTTCTCACCACATCTGAAGAACGAACAAATATATATATCAAATTTCAAACAGCACTTAAAAACCGCCGCCTGAACAAAACAAAATAAATTTGGAAGTTTTAATCAATACAAGTCAATGAATACATAGATAGACAGAATTGAATACAGTCAATTATTAGCAGATCACAATTAACTATTCGGTATAGAACGCCATTCAATATCGATAGGCACTTTAACAGACCAGCATATCATTTTTTTTACAATTAAGAACAAGTTTGGCAGAGTTCCAGAAACGAAATTCCTGGGCAGTTGTATGGCATGTTCAGCAATTATGCACTTAACTAAAGTAGCAGGGTTCGGTATAAGGAGAACTTATACTGCCTTACTATATGAGCTAGCTTTTATAGCAACGCGGTAGAGTGTCTGCCTGATTTGGAACTTGGAGGTCCCGGGTTCAATCCCCATTGTGGTCGGGGATTGTTCGAGCTGGGTCACATTAGCGCCCAACGTCAAAACAACCACCAGGTGTGTGTCGTGGCAGTAGGAAATTAGTGGAAGAATTTCACAATTGGAGGGGCTGTCTGTGCTGCAGGGTTCGGTATAAGGAGAACATTTACTGCCTTACTATATGTGCTAGCTTTTATAGCGACGCGGTAGAGTGTCTGCCTGATTTGGAACTGGGAGGTCCCAGGTTCAATCCCCATGGCTGGGTTACACTAAGAACACCGATCGATAACAATGTATCGGCCTTATCAAGGACACACACCACATGGTGTGTCATTTTGTTCTATATCCCCAGCTCATGCCGTGTCGGTTATATAAATATAAAAATTCCATATGCTATTGGCGGAAACCCAGTAAAATGATCTTAGACTTATAACTCCACAATACACTACATAGTAAACATACATCAAACTACCCCTAGTGGCACAGATTTTAGTGTTTAAATTTAGAAAATGGTTTCTCGAGACATAGTTTATGCATTGCTCGATCGGTTATATAACTCCCTACTTAGAGGCACGATCAGTATGGCAATCTTGCTGAGTTTAAGTTGGAAGTTTTTCGAACAAGATAGAAGGGTCTTGATTACATCTTTCCATATGACATTCAAGACGTTTTGTGTAGATAATGTCACAGCGTTTATCGCCTTCAACACGTGCTGTCAACTCGTTGTATTTATTTAAACATCGAGGCCATATAAATCGCTTCCAACATCCAAGGCGTTGATAACGTGTTAAGCGTAAAATAAGCCATGTGTTTCTTGCACAGTTACTTGACACACATTTTGATCCTTATATCTATATAATGTTATAATGTATATGATACGTGTGCTTGCTCTACCTTTTATCGTAAACATTATGAATCGGATATTTTTCTATATGATTTTTTGGATACTCATTTAACGGATAATCTTCATCAGAACTTTCTGAAACATGCATACTGTAAAGGCATCTTATCGTTCAGTTGCTGCACTATAGCAACCGTTCGGGTAATACCTTTGATTGTTAATATATTTCAACATCGATCAGACTTGGTTCCAAATGTATGATGGCATAACTGCATTTAATTTGAAAATATAAATTCTATTATAACAAACTTTTGTTACTAAAATAGAAAACAAATATTTAAATAGTATCCATATTGGGTCATTGAGTGATTATTCATGTTACCCCACGCAATTGTTACATATTGGATGACATCAAATAAGGTTATCCTTGCTATCTAAATAAATGACGACACGTGAAGATAATGAATGTAGTATTGTCTTAAAGTTGAAGGCGTATTCATGTATTATGTAATCCCCCTCAAACCCAATGTATTTGACAATGTATTTTACCCCTGTTTATTGACTCCCCACAGTTGTCACATTGAATATCGGAATGTTGCCCCAACTGCGTCAATGAAAGTCTATTGACGCAGCGTCAATGACAGATTGTCTTAGAGCGTCACTGAAGTAATATATATTTGCTAACATGGACATCAAACTAATGTTTAAAGTATATCGTCTTCACATATTTAGTTTTTCCTTTTTATAATACCGTTTGAATGATAACAAAAATGTTTAAAAATTATCAAATTATCAGACAATAGACGAGCAATGTATGTAGTTTTAAGAATTGGAGAATTCACATATCTAAGACATTTGAATACTAAATATGATGACATATTTTCATGTCTCAACAAATAACGAAAACCTATTGTTAGGGGACAATCTGAGAAATCAATAAAAAAGGTCAAATATTCTCACACACATATCTAAGAGAACAATGTGTAGTATGTGATTGTTTAAAAGGAAATGTATGCATACAAACAGTAATATAATATATATATTCAGAAATAGTTATGGCTACCGGAAGTCAATCTCTGATTGTGGCCGCGTTCGACTTCGGAACCACCTACAGTGCATATGCATTCTCATTCAAAGACTCTCCAAATGACGTCATAACTAACAAGAGTTGGACTGCCGGGTCTGGTAAACTCATCTCACTTAAAACACCAACAAGTGTTCTTCTCAATCAGAAAGGTGAGTTTGACTCGTTTGGATTCGATGCCGAGGATAAGTATTCATCTTTGGCAGAGGACGGAAAACACCATGGCTGGAGACTGTTTAGAACATTTAAGATGGTTCTTCACAATCAGGTAAATTGTCACATTTGTAATGTAATTCAATGTTCCTGGCGCATCATGGTCTCTAATTAACACGTTAACGAATGATCATTATATTTGGATAACTGTTGGTAAAATACAAATGTTGTTACGATCGAAAGCATAATTATGGTTATAAACTAGGGTGACGATTACGACGAAAGTTCTTAAGGCAGTAGCCCGTATTAAATACAAAATATATAGTTACATAAACATGTTCAATGATCTATGCGATAGCATTATGCAAAACAACTTTTCTCTTACTCAAAGGTCATTGTATATTCTCCGTGAACTCTCAATACATTTGGTTACATATTTGTATACCTTCTTCTTATGAAAATAAATGACTCTTACTAGTTATTTCAGCCGCTGTGGGTGTGGTATTACGAGACTTACTATAAACGATGTACCTCTCCGCACGGCTTTTGTATGTTATACATGTACTGTTTCAGCGCATTACCCGTTCAGCAACAGTTGAAGATTTGGAAGGTAAACCTTTCCCAGCCAAACCGATATTTACGATGTCGATCAAATATCTACAGAAACACCTGCTGAACGCTTTGAGCATAAGTAAAATTGGGACGAGAGAAACTGATATCAGATACATTGTTACCGTACCAGCTATCTGGGGCATAGATGCCAAACAGTTCATGAGAGAAGCTGCGATTGAGGTACAGAAAAGTTTATACACACATTAACCATTTTGTTTATCGAATTATCGATGTTAATGTACTCAAGATAAATCCAAACCAAGTTCAATGTTCATATTACTTATACGATTATTATATCTTAAAACAAAACTAGGTAAACTTATAGACTCATTTTCAACATTGTTATTCTATATTGAGGCTGGTATCGATGGTGACCGTCTAAAATTGGCCCTGGAGCCGGAGGCAGCCGCAGTCTGTGGTGAGGACCTCGGTCACACGTTGGTGGGAAAAAAGTTCATGGTCGTCGACTTAGGAGGTAATGCTTATGCTACTGCTACTGAAACTACGTCTAATACTGCTATTGTAAATACCACACCTGCTACAATTTCTACTTGTTTTATATATGTGTCGTGTTCCGAGAAAACTGGGTAAAATGCTTGTGCGTAAATTGTCATCCCAGATTAGNGAAGAGGAAATTCGAGTTTGATATTCAGACCGACATCATATTTCGCATCCCAGTGGTAGTGAAGGAAATTTACGAGAAGCAGTGCCATCAGTCTTTATCAGACCGACTGGCATCTTTGAAATATGGTAAGAAGGTTTTCCTAAGAGGTAGAGATAAGCTTGGTGTCGACTCGTCTATCATGCAAAGTTGGTTCTCAGATCCGGTTTCCAAGACGATCAATCACATCAGTAGTGTCCTTAAGGAAGAACGAATACAAGATGTCGATATTATTATCTTAGTTGGAGGGTTTGCGGAGAGTCCATACGTCCAGCAGAAGATTAAGGAAAAACTTCCTGGGAAACATCTGATAGTTCCTGGGGAGGCGGGTCTGGCCGTGCTGAAGGGAGCCGTGATGTTTGGACACAAGCCTGACATCATTTCATCCAGGGTTATGGATTACACGTATGGGGTAGGGGTAACAGGACAATATGACGAGAATAAACATCCTGCCGACAGGAAAATATACGAAGAAGGGGAATGGCGGGTCGATCACGCTTTCATGATTTTTGTAAGAAACAATGAAGATGTTCATGCTGATTCAAAGGTGACAAATGATGGGTTATTTCCTGTAGATACACTTACTGAAATTAACATATTCAGGACAAAAGACAGAGATCCGGTATTTACAACAGATCCTGGATGTGAGCGACTTGGTCACATTACAATTAAATCAGACAAAAACATTCCACTGAAAGAACAGGAAATTAAGACAACGTTCATGTTCGGTGACACCGAGTTGCGGGTATTGTGTGAGATCGCGAAGACGGGCAAAGTGAAGGAACTTACACTTGACTTGAGCAAATAAAGCTGTCACTATAGATAAACGTAAATAACCACTTTGTACACTACTTAATTGTTAGAATACATGGGGAGACTGGTTATTACAACCGCGAATTTCGCATAACGCATGCTTTGACAGTTGATGAAAAGGACTATATATTTTGTTGTTCTGTGATTTTTAATTATGTTATATATTATTTTACTATATGTATTTGTGTATTTGTTTAATGCATTCATGATATAAGTGGTAGTTTGCTTTATTTGTTTTGGTCTTTTATTTATAATTTAGAATATGAAATGCTGCATCAAATATTTATTAAAATGTATAATATGTTTACAGTACAATAATTATTTTTTCGGTGTTAAGTATGTGTTAAACATCTATCGTGTAAATAACATTCCAACAAACAAACAACCTCAGCGTTTTTTGCTGTTCTCAATAACATTTTAATATTTGCTCAACCATTGTATGACGAATTCGATCGTTTTTCATAAGTATCAGTTTATATTTTAATATTTACCCTATATGCATCACTTTGACTGTCAAAGATTTGTATTATATAAAGGACTTTAATTGACATGCTAATGTTTTGTTGGATTCAAAGCCACTTTTTTTGTAATGAAATATGTTTTTCTGTTCTGAAATATTTATCGATCAAGAAAGCTCAATGACCTTTGAACATATTTAATTATATGAATCAATAATTTAAATTGTCAATACAAAATTACTCTGAGTAGGGTATATGTCTAATTATTTTCATGACAATAAGCACATTGAATTGAATGTTTCTGTTATTAATATATATATTAATGCGGCTGATTTTGTTGCTTGAGAATTATATCAGTTTCATTTATGAACGGCCGTTAAACTTATGTGGGGATCGGACATGAAATTATGTATACGACCATTCTCTCTCCTACCTCTAATTCAAGTAGGACAGAATTCAGTTATCGGCATACAATACCTTCCGGTAATTTTTAATATGAAATGATATTTTTATTTAAATCGCAATTATACTACGTTAGGCATATTTTTCCACGCGGGAACAATATAAGTAAGTTATAGCAAAAGTTCTCGACACATGGACCCCGGTTAGACCGGTCATAAGTTTTAAAATGAAATATGAGTGTCTCTGTGAAGGACGGAACGTGTTCTAAAAGCAACAATGTCGCTACCAACAAACGAGTTAAATTCATTTATGTCACAAAATTCCGGTAGATCAATCTCACAGGATCCTGGCGCTATTGCCTTGTAAGTGAAAACTATTGGAACAACCATTTTGTTAAAATGGTGTACTCCCAGCCTTAACGGTGAATGGTGGTAACTATGTCCGAAGGGTCTAAGAAAACACAAATCCGGAAAAAATATCGCAATACAAACACACCATTAGGGTTGAGTGGGTGGGACATAGCGTACAGTCGCTACTTATTCGGATTCGAGACTTAATATAGATAGAACGTATCTAACCTTTACACAAGTGTAAATACGTACGCGAACGATTTCAAGCGTAACCTTGGGTAGAATTTTCCTCTATGGCATCGCAGACACAATGATTTTGAATTTCATTAGAGAGATTTACCATAGACCCATTTTTGCGTTGAATAAGGTAGTTTATTCTTGAATGAATAAACATTAAGTATTTTGATTTGCTATATTTTCGTACAAATCTCGTTTCCACTTCCCTTTACAATACGTTAGTTACTTCGTACATATTTTAGTTTAGATTATTATTTAATATATGCAATTTTTTATTTACAATTTTTTTTTTTTTATGAGCAAATCTCTTAATTATATGTCTTTATTTTATTACAAATAACAGCCAAGAATAAAGTCGTCGGTACAATAAAACTGGTGCTTCGTTACCAAGTCTCAAATATCTTAACCACTTGACAATAATTATGACAACAAGCTTTGCAATGAGTAAATTACAACTATAACAACACATATTATCTGATAATAAACTAAATAATACAACGAATGTGTACAGCTACTTTACAACAATAAATGAGAATTCTTAATAGCATACAAAAAATCTTCGAGAAGCTTATTATTCTCAAATAAAAGACCACCACCAATTTTTGAATTGATAATGAAAATGTTATCAATAACAGAGCATCATTTAACATAAGCACGTCGTCAGTATTACAGAACAAGAAAATTATTATCAAATTGCTTCGTAAAGTAAGAAGTACAAATTATAAATTAATGAATAATGTTCAGATGTCATTAAAGGACAATACAAAGCAAACTGGGCCACTAAAATGCGAGCACTGTGTGCTCACAGATCGCTAAATGGGATGAATGGTCACGTGCATTTGACGAATTCATACGGCACGTGACTATATCAGCATGGCAGCTACAATGCTGTATTAGTATATATTCTAAGAAAACTCTTGTTTGGGACGTTAGGCCACTGTAAAAATAAACACTGTACCTTAAAATGTACATCAAAAACGCTTCATTGGACGAATGATAACGTGAACCAATTACGGTGGCACGTGACTCGAAATACCTCGAAGCGGTTTGAGTACAAACAAGCCCGTATGAGTCATATGTCCTAGAACATTCTTTTTTGGACATTTAACCATAGAAACAAGGGCACTGTCAGTTATTAGTAAATAAAAACGCTTAGAGTTAATTAACTGGCTTAATCGGATGAATGATCACGCGCACATGATGCAATGAGACGACACATGAAAATATCAGCGAGGTAGCTGTGTGTGCATTCAATAAGCACGTATGAGTCCACAGTCCTGAACCACTGGCCACTGAACAATGGGAAGTGTACGCTAAAAATGGATGTTGAGCTTGATTGGATGAATGGTAACGTGCAAGTGAAAAATTCAGAAGGCACGTTATTATATCGACGTGGTAGTTGTCTGTTTAGTACTCTTCAAGTCTGTATTATTCGATAGCCAGGACAATGTACATTTAACATTAAATAAAAAATAAATAAATGGATAAATGAACGTGATCGTGACGAATTAAGTCGGCATGACTATTTTAACATGGAGCTATGTGTGTATTGTACGGGCGCATTGAAGTCCATAGTCCGGGAAAACTTGTAGGACTTTTGGCACTGAAATATTTGAATTGCAGGTTAAAAGGTTAAGAAAAGCGATTAATTGAATGAATGGTCTCATGCAACTGAAAACGTTAGCGGAATGTGACAGTGTGTAGCATAAAGGACAGTTTTATTCACTTGTTATTGTATTTTGTTGTATATATTACACATTCTGACAAACTATGTAAGTGCAAAATTGTTCAAGAACACATAAATTACACTTGGCATAAATATGACATGTACTAATTTTCATAACTCTATGCAATTGTGTTGAAACTTCTCTCTGTATCAGTTTATAAGCTGATAAAAGTTCACCCGTTCATGGTCAAACCCAAAGGGATTAATGATAACATTCAGCGTTCAAGCGTTCGAAATATACGATTTCATGACCTCTTATCAACAGAGCCGTCTTGTTTATGTATGATTGCTTATTTATAACAGTTTAACAGTTTCTTGTTTATACCATAGACATTTGTCCATGATTATACAGCACATACATGTTATGTATATAACGAACAAGTAGTCAAGTGACCAGTAAGTTGGATACAAATACAGTACATTTTCATATACAAACAAAAGTAAGCGAGAGGTCTATTCTTGTTATCATGATAAATCTAAATAAAATGGTTATGAACGAATGTGTTCTAATTGTCTAAGAATAATCATAGTAAATATTAAATAAGAATCGTAGTTTAAATGCTTAATTTATTTATTTATATTACATCTGTCATCAATAACTTTGTCTAGTCTGTGCATGCAAATACATAGAGGATATTTGTTCATGTCAGTGTAAGATCGTTTGTTATTTCACGAGTGATCATAGAAAATATTTTTTCACGATTGGCGCAGCCACGAGTGAAAATATTATTTTTCTATTATCACGAGTGACATAACAAACGATCTTACACTGACTTAAACAAATTGTCTGTTTCTTTTATGCCCCTTTTTCAAGAAAATAATTAACATCTGTTTCCCTTTCGCTGAAAAGTTACTCTTTCTCCCATGGCGTGCCTCAATACATTGAAATGACGTCATTTTGTTGACGATATGACGTCATTTTGTTGACGAAATGACGTCATTATTCCAGTGAAAATGTGTTATTTTCACCGGTGAAAATAACAATTTGTATATTTTCACTGCTGTTATTTCACTGCAGAAATGTCATAGTTTATCATTAGGTATAAAAGAATATACATTACTTCGTTAAACAGCAATACTTATTTCAAATGCCCTTCACTAGATACCGAATCGTATAAGACTTATTCACAAATAATTTGATTGACTAGTAATCTATTTAGCAATCTAACGTTGATACAGATTATCATTTTCGATCGGCTTCAGCAAATAGCATTATCTCGAGACCAAATACGACGAGGATCAAACACTGTCATAGGTGGCTATAGTGACGGAAGAAAAAAAAACGCCTTTACTTTCACATGATTTACAAGATAGCCCAAAAAGGGCCACGTGTGAATGTAACAAATATGACAACTCATCCTATCAGATAAGTGTGTGTTGGTTAGTTTAAAAAAATGATAACGAATCGTTTAAATGCCTAAAACAACAATGGGCGTTGTGTAGTATGGGCGCATATATCGATGTGTTTTTGATACGGAAAAAAATCTTGAAAGTGAGTTGTCTTTTGCTTTGTTAAATTCTTTAAATGTTGTGTCTAATGAAGTGTGTGTAACTGTTACATTTTTCAATACAATCATTATAGTCTGATATGTTAATTTGTGGTCATTAAATATCCGCGGGTTGTATGAACCTGTAATACGCGAGACATAGAGTTATGTTTGTGTCGCTCAATAAAGCATGTAAGTTGTTTAATTTTGGCCGTGAAACACTCCTGTTCATGTTACACATTGGCAGGTACATAGTGCAATGAAAGGTTATTCTAAATGTTCACTTCCGTTCACGCACACCAATTGATGAAGACGTGGTGATCTAGTTTTAAACCACACCTGACCCAGGTTTAAACGGTGTACAGATTAACATTCTAATCACGTTTCATCACGACTAAGTCATAAATGTGGCCCTAGAGTGGTATTTTTTTTAAAGATTTTACTCGGTGACATAAAAGCTGATGAAGGCCTAGTTCATATCTCTATTGAATTATCCTTGGCACATCTGATGTAAATATAATACACTTCTATAGCTATTTATTTAAGCAGCTGATGAAGATATAGTGCATAGCTATGCATTTTAATTAGAACATGTAATGAAGATATAGAACAAATCTATCAGTTTGTATTTGAAATTCTGGTGAAGATCTAGAACGAAGCTATGAATTCTCGTTGAACATCTGATGAACATTTAGTGCATTTCTGTGCATTTTAATTTGAACTCTGACGAATATCTTCACAGGGGTATCTCTAAACATTTTTATATTCAGCTCGATCCGCTGACTCCCCTATTTAAAATGGAAGAGTCAGAATGGACATTCCTGTTGGTCTAAAAATTTGGCGTTTATCAAACTAGGCACATTAGTACGTGGTTACATATTTTAAGAAGTCTATCAAGAAGATTGTACAGACGTTGTCTCAGGGATAAATTCTTTCAGCGCCTGTAGTATGTCCTCTTACATTGACAACGTTGATTTCTTGTGCTTGCAACGTAAGTGTGCATAAATCAACTTAGTTTCCTCCTTCAATACCCACGTATACATTTCGATAAAGAATTATAGATGTTTCAGCGCAAGGACATTATAACGATGGATTCCAAATAATATATGTCATGTGTTTTACAATGAAAATAAAGAATAATTGTGTTCAAGAATAAACGAACAAATCTATAAAAAAAAATGTTTTATTTTTCTATGTCGGGAGACACAATTGATGCTGATGAACGTGTAAGTGGATTCGGTATTACTAACCGCCAAATGCTAATAATGTGTTATGTTCATACCACAGAATATCTTAAACTTTTGACAAACATACGCACTCATAAAGTACAGACTATTCAGACAATCGCACAATAAGTCATTAAACACAGGAACACATTGGACATGAATGACGCATTCGCCGCACTAAATTGCCGAGTTGAAAACAAGTTTGTGCGAACCGCGGTAGAATTCCATCTGGTAGCACACAAGTAGACGCAAGATGCTTTCATCATGGCATTTAACATATCGTTCACCACATGTCATTAAGCTCAATTCACGTACGTTGGCTGATAAATACCACGCAATGGGCATTTTGTTTATAACCAACAGAGTCAATCCAGTTACGCGCCAACAAGTGCCGTTTGTTTCTTCGAGGTGATCAAGTAACGACAAAACATCCGATATCCTCGTGTCTGTGAAAGTATGCGAGAGTCAAGTTTAACTTTTCGTTATGAAAATAAATGACTATGAGAAATTATTTCAGACGCCTTTGTGTATGGTTTTACGCAAATTATACATTTAGAAGAGCCCGCTTGCATAGCTTTTGTATTCTATGTAAATCATGTTTTAGCTTATTTACCGTTCAGCAACCGTTGAAGATTTGGAAGGCAAAACTTTCCCAGCCAAGCCAATGTTCACGATGTCGCTGAAGTATCTACAGAAACACCTGCGAACCACCGAGGCATCAGATATACAGTTATCTTTCCAGCTATATGGGGCATAGCTGCCAAACAATTCATGAGAGAAGCATTGAGGTACATAACAGTTTATTAACTATTAACAATTGTATAACGATTTCTCTATTTTCATGTACCAAAGTCAATCAAGAACAAGTTAAAATGATCATTTGACTCGTGTCACAATTTAATTCGATGTATTGAAACACAATTATTGCTACTTCAACTACTACTTTCACTAGTAATACTACTTTTTCTTCTATTCTACCACTGCTACTTCTACTGCTAATACTACTTCTACTACTACTAATACTGCTGCTGCTACGTATACTCCTATTATGACTATTTCTTTTCCTACTTGTACTAATTTTTATCCCATAGGTGGCACTGCTGACATATCTGTTCACGAGAAACAACGTGATGGCTCACTGAAGCCTTTTCACGCCCCTAGCTGCGGTCCGTGAAACTTCACAAAATGCATGACAAAAGTATGTGGAACAGTGGTCATTACTGCTTTGCAAAGCAACGAAATGTACGATTACATTGATGTTATTCGTGACCATGAGGTAAACAAGAGGAAATTCAAGATTGATCCCGGTGGAACTAAAGGAAATATCCGAGAAGCATTTGCACCAGTCTTTATCGGACCAACTGGCATCTTTGAAATATGGCATAAAGGTTTCCACTAGAAAAAGAGAAAAGCTTTTTTGTTGATTCGTCAATCATGCAAAGTTGGCTCACAGATCCGGTTTCCAAGACGGTGAATCACATAAGCAGGGTTCTTAAAGACGAACGAATGAACGATGTAGGTTTTATCGTCTGTGCGGTTTGCTGAGAGTCCATACGCTCAGCAGATGATTCATGATGAACTTCCAAGGATAAAGCTCATAGTAGGACACAAGCATGACATCATATCATCCAGGTAATGGATAACACGCATCGGGTAGTGCAACAGTTCGGTGTTCTGTTTTGTTCGCTCCTTGCGATCGATGCACAGAACAAAACAAGAGAATAACTCTATTAAGCACTATAGCCATGTTACAATGCGGTGTTATGTTTCTTCTTTTCCTTGCTTTCCAAGTAAAGAACAATAAGGAGTATAGCTCAACTGACCAATACGGCAGTGTTTCTATTGGGTGTTCAATTTCTTCGGCTCCATGCTCTCCACGTAAAGAACAATAAAGAGTAAATCTCCACTAAGAACTAAAGCAGTGTTTCAAGTCAGTGTTCTGTGTCGTCGTTTCATTGCTCTCCAAGTAAAGAACAATATATCTCCACTAAGAACGCAAGCAGTGTTACAATTCGGTTTTCTGTTTCTTCGGTTTCTTGCTCTCCAAGCACAGAACACTAAAGAGTACAGCTGTATTTATCACTATAATAGTATTAAAATTATGTGTTTTTTTCCGATTCCTTACTCTAAAAGTATTGCACAATAAAAAAGTATAGCTCCACTAAGAACTATAGAAGTTCTACTATTCAGTATTCTGTTTCTTCTGTTCGTTGCTCTCCAAACAGAGCACAATAAAGAGGATAGCTCGACTAAGCACCATGGCAGGGCTACAATTCAGTGTTGATTTTGTTCGGTTGCTTTCGCACCAAGTACAGCGCAATAAAGAGGAAAGAGGATAGCTCTATTGAGCACTGTAGCAGTGTTACGATTCTGTTCTTGCGATTCTTTGCTCTTTCTTTGTAACAATTCGGTGTACTGTTTGTTCGGTTTCTTTAGCTCAAAGTACAACACAATAAAGAGGATATCTCAACTTGGCACTATAACAGTGTTACAATTCTGTGTTCTGTTTGTTAAGTTCTTTGGTCTCCAAACACAGCACAATATAGAGGATAGATCGACTAAACACTAATGTACAGCACAATAAAGAGGACATCTCCAATAAACGCTATAGCACTGTTACAATTCGGTGTTTTGTTTCTTCGGTTCCTTCCTATCAATGTACAGAATAGCTCCCCTGACCACAATAGCAGTGTTACAATTCGGTGTTCAGTTTCTTCGGTTCCTTAATATCCAAGTAAAGCCCAATAAAGAGGATATCTCCATTGATAACTCTAGCTCTGTTGCAATTCGGTGTTTTGTTTCTTCGGTTCCTTCCTATCAATGTACATAATAGCTCCCCTGACCACAATAGCAGTGTTACAATTCGGTTTTCTTTTTTCCGTTGATTGCGCTCAATGCATAGAACAATAAAGAGTATATCTCCACTAAACATTATACATGTAATAGTGTTATAGTTCAGTGTTCGATTTCTTCGGTTCCTTTCGCTCCATGTACAGCACGATAAAGATGATAGCTCCACGAAGCACTACAGCAGTTTTACAATTCGGTGTTCTGTTTGTTCGGTTTCTTTCGCTCCATGTAGAGCACAATAAAGAGTACAACTCCATTCAGCACTATAACAGTGTAACAATCCGGTGTTCTGTTTCGTCGGTCCTTTATATCCAAGTAAAGCCCAATAAAGGTATAGCTAAACTTAGCACTATAACCGTGTAACAGTTATGTATTCTGTTTCTTCTGTTCCTTTCGCTCCAATTACAGCAAAATAAGGAGGATAGCTTCACTAAGCCATATTTCACTTTTATAATTCGGTGTTCTGTTTCTTCGCTTTCTTTCGATCCGAGTACAGCACAATAAAGAGGATAGCTCCACGAAGCACAACAGCAGTTTTACAATTCAGTGTTCTGTTTGTTCGGTTTCTTGAATTCGAAATACAAAACAATAAAGAAGATAGCTCCATTAAGCGCTATAACAGTGTTACAATTCGGTGTAATGTTTGTTCGGTTCCTTGAGCTTCACGTATAGCACTATAACAGTGCTACGGTTTGGTGTTCTGTTTTTTCGGTTTTTTGCGCTCCATGTAAAGAACAATAAAGAGGATATCTCCATTGATAACAAAAACACTGTTACAACTCGGTATTTTGTTTCTTCGGTTCCTTGCGATCCATGTACAGCACGATGAAGAGGATAGCTCCACTCAGCACTATAGAAATGCCGGCGTATATGTAGCACATCAAATATCCACCGGAAATGTCGTATAGCCAGCCTGCAAAAAGTCATTTTAACGTGAGATATACACATAGATATTTGTCAGTGTAAAAAATTACGTTTTTAAGAACGTCATTGTTATTCTGCTAAATGGTTCAAATGGTTGCTTTATCAAGGCAGTTTTCAGTAATGATTATATTGTTTTGTAAAGATTCCCGTGTTATTACTATTGATGTATTTGGGGGGAAAAGCAATGAATGAACATGTAAATACAAACTCATAGTGTTAAGAAGAGTTCTTATATAATGCGTTCTAGTAAAACTGGGCTTATTGCATGATCGTAAAGCGGCATCACATATGAGCATAAGCCGTCCGCATAGGTTAATAGGGACGACATTTTCCGCTTTTCTAGATCTTTGCGATTAAATACGGTCTCGTCTAAATTAAAATACTCTCAAGGCAGAATGCGTCGTTCCAGAACAGCCTTTGCTGACTGCACCGACTTATCTAGGACGACACTTTACGCACATGCATGAAGCCCAGTTTTCCCAGAAGAATGCTAAACTATCGCTCCAAACTAAATCGTTCCAAAAGTGGGTGCTCGCCTGTAGTAAGACTGAGGTCGAAAGTAAGACTGAGGAATGGCTTACCTGCAACGGGAGGCCCCGCAAATACGGACACCCCTCCAACGAAGTTGCACATGCCAAACGCATTGGAGAGGTTGTCTATACCCACGATATCGGCAGTTATCACAGATGTGAGGGAGATAGTCACACCTGCAGTTATAGAACGTATTCAGGATTCTGAATGGGTTTATCAAAATTTGAGAAGAAATAAACGCACACTTACAAAATGGCATGAAGTAAAATTAATGAATGAAGTCGGTGTTTCATTCTGCCGACGAATTGAAACACTGAACGAAACAGCGATTAATATAAATGTGTTACTCATTCAATAATTCAAATACAAAAGTTTATGTATTTATTAAGAAAAGTAGTGGTATGTTTAATATTTGTATTTACAAATATAAAATGAATTTATCAATAATTCAAACTTCAGGCTCAGGTTGCTATTTTTCAGAAACAAGAAAAACAAAACATTAGAAATAAACGTTTCACTCCACCTAAGAGCAGGTCGCCATGGTGTTGTGTATATGGTGTCAGCCTAACAACCGGGAGGTCACGGGTTCGATCCTCACCGTGGGAGCGTTTTTTAGCGTTCTCCCAAAAAGACACCAAGTACTGGTTCTAAACCCAGGAAACGGACTCAAGAGCGTTTCAAATAAGTAGCAAGTACTTTAAATGCAATCGAGCTAAAATAAATAGGTTTAAATTAAACTCAATAAACTATGAGCATAACTTACCACTGAACATCCCAAACATGGCAGAGTACACCATAAGCGACCAGTATGCGTAACTTACCACTGAACATCCCAAACATGGCTGAGTACACCATAAGCGACCAGTATTCATAACTTACCACTGAACACCCCAAAAATAGCAGAGTACACCATTAGCGACGAGTATGCGTAACTTACCACTGAACATCCCAAACATGGCTGAGTACACCATAAGCGACAAGTATGCATACCTTACCACTGAACACTCCAAACATGGCTGAGTACAACATAAGCGACCAGTATGCGTAACTTACCACTGAACACCCCAAACATGGCTGAGTACACCATAAGGGACCAGTATGCGTAACTTACCACTGAACACCCCAAACATTGCTGAGTACACCATAAATGACCAGTATGCATAACTTACCACTGAACATCCCAAACATGGCTGAGTACACCATAAGGGACCAGTATGCGTTACTTACCACTGAACATCCCAAACATGGCTGAGTACACCATTAGGGACCAGTAGGCGTCCATAAGGGGCGCTACAGCTGTGAATAGGCCGCATATAATCAACGAAACGTTGTACAAGAGCAGACGATTCACGGACTTCCGGTCCGAGATGTATCCGAATACAACCCGCCCCACTGTGTTCGTGATGCCCACTGCGGACAGAAGCCAGGACGCCCGGAACTCGCTGATTCCTGAAATAGATGGGAGGTTCGATCCGGTTAAGTGTACAGTTGATAAATCTTATGAGACCAGAACCACAAATTATCTTGAAACAGGCTCTGTTGTAACTTATATATGTATATTAAGAAATATACACTTTTAACAAACTTAAGATTAATTGGCTCGACCGTAAATAATGATCAAACGATTGATCGCATGATCCAACGGATAAATCAACCATTATCCTAATTATGTGTTACAGAGTGATGTCAATTATTTTTTTCGTCAGAGTTAAATTAAAGCATAATTACCCATTTTCATGGCCATGTCTGGGAGGTACATATACGGCACATAGTAGCCAAGGCCGTAGAAGAACTGCGACACAAGAAACAAGAGGAATGGGACGGACTTAAACATCTCATAGTCAAATAGTTCACGTATCTTTGCAGCGCACGATCGGTTGCTCTCGTTTGAACCGGATATGGAAGAACTCAAGAGAGGCGTAGGGGATGTGACGTCATGAGTATTTACAATGTCGTAATCGGAATTTTCACCTGAAGTAAGCGGAACAGATAGTTCGTTGTCGCTACTGTCAATATGACCGTTGCGTGTTTTGGCTGCATTCTTGCTTGTCGTCCTATGCAGAGAATGAATCTCATTTTCTAAAATCCCATTCAAGCCATTCTCTACCACGAGTTCACCATTCTCAGATTTGTTTAGGAGTGATTTTTGTGTTTCGTCGTACATAGTACGCAGTTCTTTAATGTGATATGTGTGTTGGTGTGACGCTAAAGGTAGGAACAGCAGCCCGCACGCGACGCAGTGTAGAAGCAGACCGGACTGCACGATCAACGCTCCCTGCCACGCGTAGTGCTGGACCAACACGCTCGTAAGAGGGCTCATAATGAACGTTCCTATTCCGGATCCGCTGACGCCTATCCCCGTTGCTAGGGAACGCTTCTTCCGGAAATACACGGTGACGGAAACGATGGACGGCAGGTAGATCATTCCGTAACCGAAACCTAAAATGTAAAAAAATAAGTATAGGTCACAATATTGCAAATATTTGATTTTGGTGTTGACAAGATTGTTGCATAATACAAATCGAATGTATGAGATATTAAGCATGTTTTTATTCAATTTTGAGAGCATTTTAATACAATGAGGCAAGAACCACAACTTTTCAAAAAACGAAGCTTCATTTATATATGTACATTTAAATAGACAGTTTTTACTAATAAACAAATGGAAAACGGACATAGAAATGTTCCAAAAAAAGTCTGACTACTGGTTATTGAGTTCATTCAAATCTCCAAAACCTAATAGACGTTATTAAATTGCTTTATATGTGGCAAATTAAACAATATTAGCATGATAAAAGTTAATTCAGAATCGCATATTTTTTTTAAATAAAATATCGTACAATGACATATGTATATAAATTTATTGGACTGACCCAATCGGGAAATGCACCTTACAATACATAAACAGTAGTTAAAACTGAATAAAGGAAAATTGGGGTTAAAGTTGAAGAAATCGAAGGAAACCATATATACTAACCCGTTAAAATACCCAGTGAGAAATATAGGAACTGTATGTTGGGGGCAAACGCGCTCACGAAGAGCCCCGTAGACGCGATGAATGCGCCGCATATAGTCACTGCCCGACATCCGAACCGGTTGGCAAGAATCGAAACAATCGGTCCTGTAAAATGTGGACACAAACTGATTAGTATTGGCTATAAAGAAAAGCATATGCATTCAGAATAACCGAACTAAATAAATGTAGCATAAAAAAAACAAGCTGAAATTAATTTAATTAAACAGTAAGCAATTTCACATTTGATTATTGTGATTTTCACTAGATATTGTCAGGATAAACATTCTGATCGTTTCATCGAGATTGAGTTATAAATGTGGCCTATAGTGACCTCTAAAATTTGACCTCGTGACGCAGTTTTTGAACAACATAAACCAGATTCGAACTTGGCCAAGATATTGTCATCATAAATATTCTGAACAAGTTTCATAAACATTTATTCATAAAAGTGTTTTCTAGTGTTAACAGAAGTTTTTTTATTTTACCTTTTTACCTAGATTTTTAACGCACATGACGACGAGATCAGCCTTGATATCTTCAAGGTGAGCATTCTGACCAAATTTAATTAAGATTGAGTCATAAAAGAAGACTCTAGTGATAACATGGTTTTTCTAAGATTTGACCTGGTCACCTAGTTTTTGGACGCCCATGATCCAGAGTCGAACTCGGCTTAGATATTGCCATGATAAATTCATACCCTAAGGCCTATTCTTACCAAGTGTCATCAAAATTAATTTAAAGGCGTGGCCTCTAGTGTTAACATGGCTTTCATAAGATTTACCTGGTGACCTAGTTTTATAACGCACGTGACTCAGATTTAAACTCGGCTTAAATAGTGTCAATATAACCATTCTGACCAAGTATTATCAAGATTGAGTCATAATTGCGGCCAATAGAGTAATATCAAAGGTTTTCTAAGATTTGACCTGTTGACCTAGTTTAGGACGCACGTGAGCCAGATTCAATTTCAGCCTAGAAAATACACACACACAAAAAACATGCTGACCAGGTTTAAGCATGCATGAGTCTTAAATGTGACCTTTACAGTGGTAACAAGTTTTGTTTTACTAACATTTCACATGGTGACCTAGTTTTGGACGCACGTGACCCAGATTATATTTCGGACCAGATATTGTCCAGATAAACATACTGACCAAGTTTCATCAAAATTTAGTCTTAAATGTGGCCTCTAAAGTAATAAAAAAGTTTTTCAAATATTTTTACCTGGTGATCTTGTTTTTGTCATACGTGACCTAGATTCGAACTCTGCCTTGATATTGAGAAGAAAAACATTATGACCAGGTGTCATCAAGATTGGATGAAAAATGCGGCCTCTAGAGTTGTCAGGAGCTTACAATTGACGACGCACATCACACAACTCAACGGTTTACTTCACTCACCTGTAAGAAAGGTCATTCCCGTCGACAAGGATCCTATGACGGAAGTGTCGCCTTTACTCTCCCCGAACGAATTCAGGAGTTCCACAAAGATCATGCCGAAGGAGTACACTATTCCGTCGGTGATCACGTGACAGACGAAGCACCCAACGCAGACCATCCAGCCCCAGCCCCCGTCGACGTCACGTGACACAGACCTTGGTAAATCGTCGTCGTCGGCGTCGGCGTCTTGGTCGACGGTAGGTGTCCTTTCATTTGAGGACATGGTTCCCAGATGTATACACAGCAGACACTGAAGACACACACACAAACTAAGAATAGTACATTATACCATGTGTAATGTATGGAGGTGAATAAACCATACATACCATACATAACGAAAAACAAGTTTTCGTAGTGGGATCGGGCTAAGTAGATACTAGCAGTAGAATATTACATTAACATATTGGTAGGTCGTCCTTTATCTTGCCCGTAAAGCACTGTAGCGTTCTTCGCGACGGCGACACAATGGATATGATTCACAATAAGGTCTTTTATAACGTTGTTTCAAATTTATTTCTGTCTATATAATATTGTAATAGTAATAATACGATGCTATTGAATGTAATACCAATTTTTACAATTTCAAAGTATATAAATTATAAATTCGGCAGAGAATCTAAATATCTCACAGAAGTTATCTGTCAAGCCTAGCCGAATCTGTCTTATACAAATTTTGACTCTCTTTTTATACTAAATTGTTACCATTGGATCGAGTCTCCACTTTTTTGTAATAAATATTTTCGCCTTCTTTCTCGCTATCGGTCACATCTATTATTAGCATAATGACCAACAATTAACCGCTAGCCCAGGTCGTTCATGTCAAGTGGACATACATAAAGTACATTGTAACCTTTGCTTTGTCACGCTGAGTGTACAAAAACAAGCTGAGTGTACAAAAAGTATTACATACGACAAACAAGTTACTCATATAGATGGCCTACAATATCGTAACACTTTGTTATGAAATGGGTCGACTTTTGTTTGGTTTTTAGCTTGATTTAATTTTCTTTATTGTACCTTGTGCTCTGATCGCTGTTATGTATGATCTTTGAGTTTCCGACAATGGGGTTTAATTTCATTATGCAAAACTTTCTTACATAAAAGGTCTGTTATACAACAATGTTTTGTGTTTGAATTGTTTGTGTCAGATCGACCCATTTTAATCAATGTGTTACGTTACAGCACGTACACGAATAATATTGAGTATAAAAGAGCCTCGTTATGGGCTTAATGCATGTGCGTGAAGTTTCATCCGAGATTAGCCTGTGTAGTCCGCACTGGCTAATCAGGGACGACACTTTCCGCTTTAATTGCGTTTTTTGTTTTAATGACGTCTCTTCTTAGCAGAAATTTACTTAAGGCGGAAACTGTCGCCCAAGATTAGCCTAAGCAGTCTGCACAGGCTAATCTGGGACGACACATTTAGCACATTCATTAAGCCCAGTTTTACCAGTACGAGGTTAAAATAAAGGACGCACTTCAAGTTTGCGTGTATGCTAATTGAGGTTACAAGAGCCAATTAAATAGTGGCGAGCTTCCTTGGAAGCATATTAACCCTTTGCATGCTGGGAAATTTGTCGTCTGCTAAAATGTCGTCTGCTGAATTTCTAAAATTAGCATTTTCTTTGATTATTTTTTTCCGAAGAATACTATCAGAATAGCAAACAGTTTGGATCCTGATGAGACGCCACGTTCTGTGGCGTCTCATCTGGATCCAAACTGTTTGCAAAGGCCTTCAAAATTCGGTTCCAGCACTGAAAGAGTTAATTTGTGGCGTGATACATTGATGATTCGAACTGAATGACCCAATCGTGATACTTCTACTACATGTATCTCGATCCTGAACCTCCGTAAGATAGGTATTTCTGTAATAACTCGTCTGATCCAGAGTACTGAATGAATCTAGTGACCGCTATCTCAGTATGTTAATGTTTACAGTGACTTTCCATATCTCATAGCTACTTAAAAGATTGCTACGTGATTTACATCAACTCTTAAAACTGCTGATAATTACAATTTGAGGATAAGCGCTAATGCTTAATATTTTCAAGTTTATTTAGACAAATAACTTTAAAGATGCTGAATCTGTAAAATAATAAGGATTGTTTTGAAAATAAACGCAAACTTTTCGTAAGATATACATTAAAATGACTGATGATAAAAGATTGAAAGTCATCTTAAAACATAAAGTGATGTGTATTGCGTAAAAATCTGGCCGTCAAAACGTCTGTGTTTGCAATTCGCTGGTTATCCGATTGCTTTCGATAAATGCCGGAATGGTCGGAGCTTTCCGTGTGTGTGCGTCAATACTTTTTCAGAATATAACCGTCAAAGAGGGCGATTTAAATGTAAAAAATAAAGAACGACAGAAAAAGCTTGCATTGTTTTCGTCAAAGGCTTCGCGTTTTTAAATTACAGGGCTCGACATTAACATTCGCACGATCGCAAAATGCGAGTGAAAAATACCAATTGCGAGTTTTAAGCCACTAGTAATTTTTTGCGAGTAAAGAAAAAGCAGTGTTTCAAATTGCATCGGCCCTTCGGCTTTTGGCCGACAATATTTGAAAGTGACAGAAGAAATAAAATTCAATGCTCATTTCGCTCGGTATCGATTATGCCAGGTATTTTATTTATTGATTTTGATTGGTTAGCGGATAGCGCGGACTTGAACGGTACTGACGAAAAATCTTCGCTACTTTCCGAAAATCTTACAAGTCTACGAAGCGTTGCAAATGTCCGCCATCTTGAAAAATTTAAGTGATCGATAAGCAAAGTATAGCACTGCAATAGCATAATGTACAGCAATATGTAAGCACAATTTTATATTTATTACGTATTTGCTAGGTAACTGGTTTTCATTTTCTGGAATCAAACGATATGCACATTTTATTTCATGTGCAAAACACGTACATTATTTCGGACTTATGTTTTCGGATACAGTATTTTTCGTCGATTATAATTTATTTTTGACGATCTTTAAGGAAATTTCTATAGAATGACGAATACACATGCGGTGATACGGATGGTCTGATTTATAATAGTTCGCATTGTATTCTTCAGAAATTGCAACTAAAAAGACTATAACAAAAGTACAATAAGTTAAAGGGCTCAGCCCTTTATCCCTTTTGGGGACCTGCGACACATCAACATATTTCTGAAAAGACACAGATTCAGCAACTTAACTCAAGAAGCATCCCATGTCCTTAACGTTGGCCAACATATACTCTTGGCGCTCAAGAGCGGTATATAGAAGTTCGTTAGTTCGGTATTTGCTAGCATTAGATAGGCGGTATGTCTGACAAGAAAACAGTCAATATGTCCTAGATTTAAGACTGACCTAGGCCTAAACGCACGTAGTCGCAACTCGGTGAACAAGCATTGACGCTAATTTAAGTTTAAAAAAAATAATGACAGGGTTGTACCCTCTTATTCAATGAATTTGATCTGACATATCAAATATTCATGTTACAAGGGTGCATAAAGTTGATTATACTTGGGGTTAATTGAGTTCTAAAATAGGTCAGTCGTCTAACATGTACGTGTACAATACACTTGGATATGAGCCTGGGAAAACGGGAGTTAATGCAAGCGCGTAAAGTGTCGTCCCAGATTAGCCTGTGCAGTCCACTTTTATTATGTTGCTTAATTAGCGTGCATAACTTTCAGTGAGGCAATTGTTTTGAATATATAGAAAAGAAAAATATTTTAAAAACATGTACGCCGTTGACGTCAATTCGTTTTCTGTTGGGGAAAACTATACTCGCTTAAACATATCAAAGAGAAATGACTTACGTTGCGGATGTTTTCTACACCATTTTAGCCGCATTATATCAACGTACATTTGAATGAGGACGAAAGTAGTTCGACAATCTTATAAAATTTATTCAGGCCAACTGGAGGGAAATTTATTTTGACATTTTATTGCATCTGGGAAATTTATCTGGCATTTGATTGCCTTTTGATAAAGACAGGGACGTAAGCAAACAAATGTGTTTGTATAAATCCCTCTGTAGCGTTATTCGTGACGGCGACACAATGGGTATAACGCTGTTTCAAATTTATTTCTGTCTATATAATAGTGTCATAGTAATAATACGATATTATTGAATTTTATACCAATTTTCACAATTTCAAAGTATATAGCGCTTATCCTCAAAGAGATGGCCTACAATATCGTAACACTTTGTTATGAAATGGGTCGACTTTTGTTTGGTTTTTAGCTTCATTTAATTTTCTTTTTCACCTTGTGCTCTGATCGCTGTTATGTATGGTTTTTGAGTTTCCGACAATGGAGTTTAATTTCATTGTGTAAAACTTTCTTATACATAAAAGGTCCGTTATACAACAATGTTTTGGGTTTGAATTGTTCGTGTCAGATCGACCCATTTTAATCAGTGTGTTACGTTATATTCTACACCTTTTTAGCCGCATTGCATCAACGCACATTCAAATGAGGACGAAAGTAGTTCGACAATCGTATAATATTCATTCAGGCCAACTGGCGGGACAATTATTTTGACATGTTATTGCATGCGGAAGTGTTATCTGGTATTTTATTGCCTTTTGATTAAGACAGGGACATAAACAAACAAACTTGTTTGTACAAGTCTCTCATAAAGGTCAAAACCAAGGTTAGCCGAAAACGTAGCTCAATATTATACTAGATATAAGGCCCAAAAAATGAAGATTAGATTTTTTTGCATAGGACAGTTAACTGTGTCGTCCTATATGAAGTTAACGACTCAAATTTCGCGAAGAGTGTCGAATTACATCAACGAACATTTTAATTAGGACGAAAGTAGTTTGACAATTATTGATTCATGCCTGCTGGCGGGAAATTTATCCGGCATTGTAATTTAAATCGCCTGTTGATAAAGGCAGGGGCACGAACAAACAAACCTGTTAAAGGTCAAACCAGGGTCAGACAGCTACGCCGAAACAAATAAAGGGTAGCTCAATGATGTCGGCCAGACCGCTACTAATAGTCATGGCCAGAGACGTTATCTACGTCTCTGGTCATGGCTGTGTAGACTACACCAAACAGTAGTCATATATTTTAATAACATATACTTGACTCAATCAATAAGTATATGAGCCAGTGTTTTTTCACCATTTTGGGAATGGGGCCGGGTCCTTTTGCACTAGAAAATCGCGTCGTTTTGACTTAAAATGGGAAATTAGCGTGGTTTTTTGCTAACATCTGCTTTAACATTGAGAATAAAAATGATATCAATATTATATTTACTAAGGTTCAACGTTTAGAATTTTATTTGAGATTAATTAAATGTTGATACTAATGTATTTTTTGGGAAACCTTCAATTGGGAAAAATATATATGCTCTTTCCATTGGTAATGGGTGCCGTTCCGGACCCAAATTTGAACGAAAGAAAAAACAATGTGAGCGTATCAACTGCTAATGTGTAGGCTAATATATACATAGAAGAGATGTAAGAAAAACAAATCCGCAAAGAACATGTGATTTTTGGCATAGACAAGTAAACTTTGTCGTCCTATTTAAGGTTAACGACTCTTATTTCGTGAAGAATCTCGCTGTTAACTTGTGTAACTTACATTACAGTTCTACCACGCCGCTGCACACTTAACATAGTTGCGGGTCCTCATATCTATTACAAATGACATGTACACATGCGTAGATATAGGCATAGTTCATTGACCGAGTCTAGAACCTGTGGCTACACCAACTGTAAAAGCAAGCGTGTCTAAAGTCATCAATTCCAAATGTGAGACAATAAAGTTCTCGCGTACGCTTAACGTTGTTATTTATATATATACTGCGTGTAGTAATTATATATATACAAATTACTTACATGTGTGGCTTCAGTTGATCTAGTCCTGGTTAGTAAGCTGCGCTTTATAATGTAAACAACATGACTCACTCGATTCGCTACCATGTAATGAATAATGATTTAACCTAGCACTAATGAATGTACATGTATTCCGTTAAACCCCTCGGATAACCGTAGCCGATTCTAAATGAAGATAACAATGATGCGGATGCACGTGTTTGTATTCACGTGTAGAAAGGCCAATAATCGACTTCCACTGGCCTGAGTCATAACGTCGTAGCCACAAGTTTAAGAGTTTGTCGTGATATCAAATGCCACTTGAAGTGGTTTTTGTTTACATTAGTTTGCGAATTGTCTTTCCTTTTTTAAGTTCATTTTTGGGGAAAGGAGATCGGTATTTACTGCCAAGACTGCATTGGCCCTGAAAACCCGTAGAATTGAATGAAGAATGCAGTAAAATCAGCTGAGATATCAATCTTAAGCGGTCAGATAACCAATTCATTTAGTATTTTGAATGGCCTCGCTTGATGAAGTTGCTGGCTTTTCTAGGTCAATTTACAAGGAACAAAGCCGACGTTTCCGAAACTGTTTACAAGATGGCCGACAAGAAGCCAAAATTTACATTCCAACAATGTCCTGGGAAGAAATTTTCAACATTGGAAGATAAAGACAATAAAGAACTTCTAACAAAATGGTATATATTTAATATAGTTTATATTTGTTAGTTATTAGGCAACCATATTCGTATAATTTGCTTAAAGCTTTTAGAATATTCTAGAACATACACTGAAATATGTTACGGATAGATAGGATTCGGACAAATTTAGTTTTTAGGATTGTAAAACTGACTTGCTCAATATTGTATCATACAATTTAGTAGTGTAATTAAAATTCAATTGATTAAAATGTTTTCTCTTGTATTGCTATTTACTTTGAATTCTGATGAGGTTACAGGGCCCTCTTTGTCCATCAGGGGAAGGGGCCAGGGCCCAGGGGCCCTCATCATGGGCTCATAAGGGGGAATTTTCGCGGCGTTTCCCTTTTAGGGGGAATTTTTTACTAACTCTCTTATTGCTACATTTGTACTGATTGAACTATATTCCGTGTTTTTTTTTCATAATTTAGTATATTTGAATAGATGTTCTTGAAATAAAAATCAGATAAATAATCATGAGACAGTTCTTTCTTATTTTTTTCTTTTTTTAGGGGGATTTTTTTTCCAAAAAAGGGGAAAAAAGTTTCCTCTTTGTTGATGGGGGACGGGGCCAATATTCGGCCCCAAAAAACGCAGATCGAGGGCCCTGGGTTATTTGTTTATATTAAGAACTTAACTAACTCACCTATTTTGAAATAACTTGCATATGTGCTTTGATTTAATGGTTATTGTTGAATATTTGAAAATTATTGGAGAAATAAAACCTTTCTCATTAGCATGACTAGGGCCGGTACGGGCTAGGCTTTTGAATGTTTTGATTTTCATTTGAATTTCTTGTTTCATTTATCATAGAATATCATCAACAAGAAGCCGACATCTTACTCATATCGTTAATGCACACAAATACTAATGAAAATCAGACAATGTCTCTAGGGAACTGATAAGACCCACGAGGCATCGAAGCTGGTCATCTTGGTACAATTTTTTTTTTAACCATAGCATTTTAATGTGAATGTGTTGTGTGCTTATCTGAGTCTGAAATCAGTTTTCCTGGTGACCTAACTGATTCAGAAACATTGGCATTTTGGTATTGAGAAGACAAAAAATCAATACAAATCATTTATCCTGGTCAGAACACTCTTTCATTGTACAGCTTTTACAGTTTTACATTTTAAGATAAATTTTGCAATTTTTCCATCTTGTCTGCATTTTCATATTATGACCATGCCTCTTTGTTATAATAAACACATGGCCCAACCCTTTACAGCACTGTTAAGCTTCACTTTATTTATGAATTGTTTCTGCTCCAATCAAGTTGGCTCAAACACATGACAACCCTTAATCATTTTCGAGCCAGTAGCAGCCCCTGCAAATTACGTTTAATACCCTAGGTGATTTTATTGAAATCCAACTTGACGCTTTTATGTTGATTTCTATGCATCCATGAGAAAAAAGTACAGGTATAAAACATCCTCTGTCCTTGTCCTGTAGAGGGGGCAGGGGTATAGATGTTGTATTTAAAATGGTTCTAGTATTCACAAACTTCTTAAACAACGAGAATGAAATAAGTGCGCTTATTGCCCATGGAATTACCTAACAAAAAGGTATTTGTTTTAACTAAAAGTAAATCCTCAATTCTTTGAATTGACTCACTGTTCCAAGGAAGTGACCCCAGTTTTATTAATGTTTGTTCTGTAAATGTGTGTCTTTCCTAGTACTTTTTTGTGTTTTACTGTTCTTCATTTGGTTCCTAACCATTAAGAAAGAACCACATATTATATTAATAGGATTTCTCTTTTGCAAGTGAAGCTGGAATTTCTTCTGTGTGTATTTGCTGACAGCTTGTTGTAGATATTTTTTAGAAGGGCCTATGAACATGTTAATGTTACCAATAGAATCAATACAGTCTACTCTCGTTATCTTGAAGTCGGTGGGAACAAGAAAAAATGACGAGATAACGAGAGCTCGAGATATCCGATTAGGCGTTTCAAAGAAAAAAATAACACGAAAATTTACCTTGTTTTTAACATCTAAATACCTGCTAAGTGATCTAACTAAAGCCGTCACCATGTGGCATAATACTCACAACGGCGTACTAATTACTGTATGATATTCAATGCGGGTTTCTTACGATTCTTTGATGTTAAAAAAATACTGAACTGTACATGTACGTTTTGTAGTTTGAAATGCAAAGTTTAATCGATTATTTGTACAGGATAAAATAACAATGAAAAGCCATTCTGAGTCTTATCTTTATTAGCATTCCGACCAATTGTCATGCAATAACAGGGTTGGATACCGGGCCTTTCTCTGGATTGCTCGACCGACAATGATAATGACTGTTGGAGTTCAAAGATAGAACAACATTCTGCAAATTTGCGTCAGTTTATATACGCAAAATAAACTCAATGCATTTTGGAATGTTGTTTGTAAAAACAATTAGTTGTTCGGCCTTTCGGCAGGCTGTGTGTTAATTGCAGTTAAAATGACAGGCCTTACTCAAGGGTTAATGGCTAACGACATTACACATGTGTGGTCATTGATGCAATTAATGGATCAATTATCAACCGCACAGTATTGGGAGCAGCCAGGCGAAGCGGGATGGTGAAGTATCAAAGATTTTTTTTTCTCGCCTTTGCCGACTCTAGGACAGTTATTCGCACTTCGAGATAAACCACAGTAAATACATGAAAATCGGGACTCGGGAAAAATTTTAATGTCGAGATAACGAATTAGTCGAGATAACGAAACTCGAGATATGCGATGTTTATAAATATAGATAAAGAAGGGAAAAAGTTGAGACATTGAGCTTACCTCGACATATCGAGAAACTCGAGATATGCTATGTCGAGATAACGAGAGTAGACTGTAGTTAAGAACTAAAGAATAAAACAAAGAAAGAAAGCACAAAAGTTGGAAGATCAATAACAAAATTATAAATTATTATTATAGTGAATTTGATTTTTTAATAACTGTTCTTATGTGATCCATCTAACCCAATTTTAACTTTGTCATAACATTTTGATAGATAGAACACGCAATGCATGCTCATTACAAGCTTTACATAGAGATCAATTTACTTTATTTGCAAAGTGCTACATTGTATATATTGAGGTGTTATATTTTTACCCTCTGATATGCAGAAAGGGGGATATACTAGAACCACCATCAGTCTGTCCATGACACAAATTTGGCAGCAAAAGTTCTTTTCAACATACAACATACATACCTGCATTTATTGTTCCTTATGATATCATTTTGTGCATGGGCGATTTGTATCATCCTATGTTAAACATCTAAAAAGTTATGCCCCTTTTTCAACTTAGAATTTCTGTAACATTATAATTGTTACTATAAACTTTATTAGCAATAATGTACATCTCCAAAACTACAAATTTAGATGTGTTATAAAATGTAACATTGTACCAGGTATATTGGCTCTCTACTCATTTAATTAAATCTTGACTCAAGTCTCAGGGGGTCAAAAATGGCCTAACCCAGGGGGTTAGAAAGTTGAAATATACTTATATGTCAACATTATCTTTTCCAAAAGGCTCACATGTTTAATATTTGGTATGTAACATTGTATTTTGGTTCTCTACAAACTTTGTTTGAACAATTCATTGTGGACAAATTGGCCTCACCCAGCATGAAAATTTTCATTCTTACAACTTGCTATAGATTTTGTCATTTGATTTCAACAGGTTTCCGTAGGTGACTGTGACAAGTCCTAGTTGTACTTTGGTGGAAATAACATAAAAAAGCTTGTGCGCAGGTCCTCCTACATTTTGCATGTGATTTTTGTCCAAATTTCACTGAATAATTATATGCAAGTTCTACAGTGCATATTAAACTATTGTCAATGTTTCTCAATTGTGTTATTTTTTAAGGAGTTGTTTCCCTTTGTTTAAAATTACATATAAAAGCTTCTTTGCACAACTGCTACATTTTGTGTGCCATTTTTGTAAAAATTGTACGGAACAATAATCTCAAAGTGCATATTGTCAAGGTTTCATGAATGCTTTTTTTTACAGGAGTTATTGTCCTTTGTTTTAAAATTGCATGTTATCCAGGGCCTTTACTGTAATTTGATTTTTTTTCTTCTAAAAAATGCTATCATTTATTCTAACTGTACTCTTTTGACAACATAATGCATCTGTACAGAAAGATAAGCTGTCTGTGACAGCTTCTTAAATGTTATTTACATGCGAAAAATGAAGTTTGAAAAATTGTAAGTACAGAAATGATAGGGAGCAGTTGTTTAAATTGATCATGATGTCAGCCATTCTGTGTTTGTATAGGTCCATGTGTGGGAACCTTCTTGCACAGATGTACACATTCGATCAACCATTCCAAGTGTACCAGAAAGATGAATTCATACTGGTAACTAATAATTATGCTGCTGTTTTTATGATAAAATCAACAAAATATTTTTATTTATTTTTTATGTGTACATGTATAAATATCAATATAAAATCATTTGATATTATAGAAATGTATGATATTATTTGCTTCCAGAAAAATCTCCAACAGAGCTTGTACATGTTCCTCTGAGTCCATCCTTCATTACTTGTCTTTATGTCTTACCAACTGCTGTCTTCATTTCATTGAATTGATGGCAAAATGTTCATCACCAAGAGACCGTTTGCATTCTACCAGAACAGTTCACTACAATGATTGTTTTTTGTTATGTTACAATTTCTTAAATACCTTCATAGTGAATTTTGTCTTGGTTAACTTGTTTCTCAGAATAAATGGCCATGTTTCAAATGTAAATTTCTACCGGTAGGCTGAAATGTTCATTGGGAAGAATCTATCAGTTCTTGAAGGCCTTTGCAAACAGTTTGGATCCAGATGAGACGCCACAGAACGTGGCGTCTCATCAGGATCCAAACTGTTTGCTATTCTGATAGTATTCTTTAAAAAAAAATCAAAGAAAATGCTAATTTTAGAAATTTAGCAGACGACATTTTAGCAGATGACAAATTTCCCAGCATGCACTGGGCTGGTTATTTCAGTTGGTAGAGTGCCGGGCTACACATACAAAGATTGCTGGTATGTTCCACCAACCACTGAACTTGTGTGGTGATTGGTCATGTAATCCTTTCTACGGCCATTTTCCCCTTACCTCGGATTTACATGTAACCCTTTGCATGCTGGGAAATTTGTCCGCTGCTAAAATGTCGTCTGCTGAATTTCTAAAATTAGCATTTTCTTCGATTTTTTTCAAAGAATACTATCAGAATAGCAAACAGTTTGGATCCTGATGAGACGCCACGTTCTGTGGCGTCTCATCTGGATCCAAACTGTTTGCAAAGGCCTTCAAAATCCGGTTCCAGCGCTCAAAGGGTTAA
>VMBQ01001500.1:117623-181768 GCA_007657795.1 Dreissena rostriformis
GAAACTTCATAGGGACATTGGTCATGACCCCTATTGATTTTCAGGTCACTAGGTCAAAGGTCAAGGTCACAGTGACCTGAAGCAGTAAAATGGTTTCCGGATGATAACTCAAGAACGCTTAGGCCTGGGATCACAAAACTTCAAAGGGACATCGGTCATGACCGGCAGATGACCCCTATTGATTTTCAGGTCACTAGGTCAAAGGTCAAGGTCACAGTGACCTGAAGCAGTAAAATGGTTTCCGGATGATAACTCAAGAACGCTTAGGCCTGGGATCACAAAACTTCAAAGGGACATCGGTCATGACCGGCAGATGACCCCTATTGATTTTCAGGTCACTAGGTCAAAGGTCAAGGTCACAGTGACCTGAAGCAGTAAAATGATTTCCGGATGATAACTCAAGAACGCTTATGCCTGGGATCACGAAACTTCATAGGGACATTGGTCATGACCGGCAGATGACCCCTATTGATTTTAAGGTCACTAGGTCAAAGGTCAAGGTCACAGTGACCTGAAGCAGAAAATGGTTTCCAGATGATAACCCAAGAACGCTTAGGCCTGGGATCACTTAACTTCATAGGGACATTGGTTATGCATGATGATGACCGGCAGATGACCCCTATTGATTTTTAGGTCACTAGGTCAAAGGTCAAGGTCACACAATGGCTGCCACTACAACTGACAGCCATTTTGGGGGGATGCATGTTTTACAAACAGCCCTTGTTTGCATATGCTTTTTTGCTGAAATGTTTATTTGTTAGCATGAAGATAATGCGCTTTTGGAACAAAATTGATGCAACTTTACTTCCTTTGATATTTTTTTAGACAGCATTTGGGAATTTTGTAGTTTTTCCTTGACTGGGAAAGTGTCTTTTATGGGTTCTTTATAAAGGGAGCAAAAAATCACTGGTAGTAAATATATGGATTCTGGATATTCAAATATACTTATACTAGAATTAGTTTTCAGATTATAATTAAGTATTAAAACATTTGTATTAAAAAATACTCAGAACAGTAGAGTTGTTTTCTTTTGCACTTATTTGTAGATGCTTACAGTTTATTACATCAACTCTTATTTGAAGATGCTTCTCAGTGATGAGTCTGACCACTTCGACCTGTACAGTGACTCTGAGAAGACTGAGTTCCTCTTCCGACTGTTCAGACACGTGTGCCTTGGTGGGCAGATATGCCAGTATGAGGATAAGATAGACTCCTACCTGAACTTTACCAAGAGTCTTTATAAAGACCTCGTAAGGTAAATCAAGGGCTTAAACATCCCAAAGAGTCTACATGTATAAGGGCTTGGTGAGGTGATTCGAAGGTTCTGTCATGGTTATGAGTTAATATTTTGAATAGAGTTTTCAACCTTTGTTCATTTAATACATAGGAGTTTTCTCACATATGAGGACATGTTAGACCTTATCTTAACTTTACTAAGCTCACAAGTCCTGGACTTGTGACTGGTTTGTGCTAGTTACCCGAGTGGCCCTATATTTGACTGACTGACTCAAAAGTTTTTATGTCTGAAAATGGGGACTGAACTGTTGGTGTGCATTACGTGCTTCATCACAATTTGTATTACTCAATATGTTTTCACGCAAGAAACTATTTGTAGTTATTTTCAAATATATATATACTAAAAATCGTTAACTGAATTTTACTTTTTACATGACATTTTAGGGTAGGGTGGCATATAGCAGTTGAACATAACTTTTGCAATATTGAAGATAGCAACTTGATATTTGGCATGCATGGGTATCTCATGGAGCTGCACATTTTGAGTGGTGATAGGTCAATATCAAGGTCATCCTTCAAGGTCAAAGGTCAAAAAAATATATATCAAAGCGGCGCAGTAGGGGGCATTGTGCTTCTGACAAACACATCTCTTGTTATTTCTTAGCTACAAGTAAACAGAGTGCGCATATATTTTTTGTAAATCCTTGTTCCGATAAAAAGAGCACACACAATTATTTCTTCATTAACAATCTTCCATCATCTGGAAAACGTGAAAGGATTATTGACTTAATAAAGACTTTATAGAACCTTGACATCTTGTCCTTTTCTTTCAAAGTTCATTAGCGTTTTTTAACGAAATTCTATCCTAAACGAGTTTGATTTGACATTTTCTGTTAATAACAAATTCAGATAGGCCTTATCTATACCACAATGATTGTTCAGATGGATCAGTATTGATAGGCGACTTGTACAGTTATTGTATACACCAACACATGGACGTAGTGTTATTTGGCTGCATGAATCAATTATTAATTGATTGACAGATAGCTTCATATCAACTAAATTGAGTGAGTGGACATGTTGAGAATGGCACACACCGTGTGATCCGCTTTTGCAAAACTGTGTTTTTAGGCATGAAACCAGAAACAACCAGTTTTGTTTGTTTAGACCTTATAGCCCTTGTGTACACAATGCTGTTATGTTAATGTTTCCAGTGTCCAGAAAAATGCAGAGTCCAAGGAGCTGAATATAACCTCAAGTGTGTTCAAGATCCAAGTAATGGTGAGTACAAGAATATAAGATAAGTGTTGTATACATATAAATTGAGCCTAGTTCTTGGAACACTGGGTTTAGTGCATGTGCGTAAAATGCCATCACAGATTAGCCTGAGCAATACACACAGGCTAATCAGGGCCAACACTTTCTGCCAAGACTGGATTTTTATTTGAAAGAGACTTTCTTGAAACAAAAAATTCCATAAAAGCGGAAAGTGTCATCCCTGATTAGCGGCAGCCTATGCATGCTTTAAGCCAAGTTTTCCCAGAAGAGGCTCAATCTTTTAAGCTAGGCTTAGAAAACTTTAAATATGAGTGATTAAGGTTTCTTGATGAGCAAATAAACTTATCTGATTTTGACATTAACCTGATATTCAATTTATCTCACAATTTAAAAATTATGGAACTTTGTTCTGGGCTACTAGAGAAAGTTGCCTGTCTGGGAAAACTATTGTTCAGTTAGTTTTCTATCCCTGTACCCGCTTTTTTATTGTTTCAGGACAAGGATGGTGAATTGTTTTACCCAAGTACCAAGCGTCATGAGCAGACGTTCTCTTACCTGATCGTGGACCCTCTCAAGCGTCATGTGATCGTGCTGTATCATCAGTTTGGGGGAGGCGTGTTCTCATAGCATACTCATTCAGGCATCCATTGACAATGCATTTGAAATGATCTCTGTGTGTCATTTGCAGATAAAATGTATTTAAGAAGACAGGTGATCTTTTGTTTCATTGACTCATGGTTGAGTTGCTCAAAACCTTTAACGACCAGTTCAGCTAACAGCAATTAACATATTGATCAAGTTATTTATGTTTATTAGGTTTTAAATGTTAAAACTTTGTGTTCATTGTAAACAAATACTTATGATCAAATATTATTTATATTTTTGATAGGCATATGCCTTGTTATATTGATTGTATGTGTGTCTGCAGTTAACAGATTGTTATCTTAAATGGGCGTTTTTGAGTTTTGAGCAACCGAACCCTGCCTCTCTCCAGTGCCTGAATTTCCAAATTTCAAAAAATTATCTTATTGTACTTGTTTTAGCTCGGAAGAAATCAATATAGGACACACAAAAAAGAAAACCCATGCCAACTGCCAATCTTTGCCCCTGTGCCTTTAAAAAATGCTTGGGAATGGCTTGATTTTAGATTTACAATTCACACACTGTTTTTCATATCATCAGCCTCGATCGAAAAGGACATACATCCAGCTTCTCATAAGCTGAAAGTACGTCTTTTTCGAACGAGACCGACGATATACAAAATGACAGATCCATCGTTTGCATTAGTCGTAGATGTTGAAAGTGTTAATGACTTCTATGGGGACATATGGATTGTTTTATGTAATAAAATCCACTTCAAAATGATCAACATTATAAAGGTTGTAATGAATATTATGTCCCGTTTTGACTTGGTGGTCCTTTTTCAATCCCTACACACGGATCATTATCAGGTTCTATCCAAAGACACAAGTTCTGGTTCTTTTCAGGAAACCTACTCAAGAGTTTTGATGTTGACAATAGAAAGTAAACAGACTTAAACTAACAAACTTGTCTGGCACACTTTGTTAATTATAGAAAGGCTGCGTTAATGCATTCTCCAACAATGCATGAATTCCAGTTTTTGCCTTCAGAGAATTCAACAAGTGATGTGTTTGAGAAACACTATGCCCCCTTTTGAGCGATTTTGACCCATATATTTGACCTTTGACCTTGAAGGATGACCTTGACCTCTCACCACTTTAAATGTGCAGCTCCATGAGATACACATGCATGCCAAATATCAAGTTGCTATCTTCAATATTGCAATAGATGACCAAGGTTAAGGTTTTGGACAGACACCATCATACAATGACAGACAGACAGGCCAAAAAAAATATACCCCCTCTTCTTCAAAGAAGGGGGCATAAAAACGAGCAACTGTGAATTGAGAGAACATGAGAAATGTTTTGTATATTTTTGTTTCACTGTCTTGATCAGTATTTCAGTGATATTGATATGGTTACTGTAATCTACTCACACTTTTATGTACAACCTAAACAGGTTCACCAGTACTAAGTGTACATGCTTATGCCAGTTATTGACAATCATACTTTAATAACAGGCTAGGACAGATTGGCATGAGAACATAATTTCAGGACCAATTTACACATGTGGCACATGCAAACACAGACTTTCAGCCAGTGGCCACCCAACTGAGCTAGCTGGGCTATGCCAAATGCAAAGTGTGACAACCTACCTGTACAATTATGGAGCAGTTTTTTTATTTGTGAGCAAAAGAACATTTTGAAGCACTTGTTGGTAGGAATTAAACCAAAGTGGTGTGTTTGTATAGGGAAGTATATGAGATCATCCTGCACCTTAGGCTGCATTGTGAGAGGACCTGGAGTGTGCCCGAAAACTTCTACCTTATAAACTTACTTTACTTGCAAAAGTAGGAAAGAATTTTTAATTAAAGCTGAAATTCCAGCTATTTGGTCTTTACTAAAAGATTATCAATTTTGATGTGCTATTGTGCTGTGGGGGCAAACGGGAGTACCCAGAGGAAGCCAAATGTTAGGAAGAGTTACTAGCAGGCTGTTCTGGTTTTATGCTGGTTGCATATAGCCATTTTCACTTTGACTCTAAGGGAAAAGGTTGAACGAAAATTAAAATGCTCCTTGTTTACATAAAATTCAGTCAATACCATGTTTGACTGAAGAACATGCCCATATGATAACATTCAAGTAAATTCAGTAAACATCTAAAGTTAAAACTATGGAAGACTCTGATTGTTCATTTATTGAGCAAACATATTGTAGCATGATATAAATGATGAATCACAAATACTAGCATAAATAAGATGTATGTAAATCTTAAGCGATCACTGATTTCATGATGATATTTTAACAATTTCATGCTACAATCTTCGAGGTAAGCAAGTTATTTCAAACAAGGGCTGTTTGTAAAACATGCATGCCCCTTATATGAGCTATAAGTTGTAGTAGCAGCCATTGTGTGAATACGTTTTTGTCACTGTGAACAACGGTGGTGGTGGTGGTGGTGATGGCGGCGGCGGTGGCGGTGGTGGTGGTGGTGGTCCCTATGAAATTTCATGAACCCAGGCATAAGCGTTCTTGAGTTATCATCCGGAAACCATTTTCCTATTTCCAATGCATTACAAAAATGCAGTTAGCCTTACATTTGGTCAAATTTAAATAAATTACAAGGGAGGCAAATGCTGTAACAAAAAGAACATGCATAAACGGTAGTTGTTTCCCTTGTTTGAACCATGCTAAATCCTTAAAATGCCTATTTCCAGTAACTGTGACCTTGACCTTTGACCAAGTGACCTCAAAATCAATAGGGGTCATCTGCGAGTCATGATCAATGTTCCATTGAAGTTTCATGATCCTAGGCCCAAGCGTTCTTGAGTTATCATCCGGAAACCACCTGGTGGACGGACCGACCGACTGACCGACCTACCGACATGTGCAAAGCAATATACCCCCTTTTCTTCGAAAGGGGGCATAATAAAGTAATATCATCCCTTATTTTTCTCAAATATTTGTCTAAACATTTCCCCAAACAGACTTAATAGATGACCATGCAGAATAAAAAATGTTATAGAATGTTGACGTAAACTAAAAATAAATTTAATGTTGATTTTCTACCAATAGAATTTACTGATGTAATTAACAGCAAGACTAAAGTGACTGCAATGAAGTTGCTTTACAGTTGATTTTGAGTATCAAGCGGTCCCACTTTGATACATCCATTTTAATGTAAACAAATACTGAAAATGATTTTGATTATCGATTTCAAAACAACACTTGCATGCTGTAAGCTAATATTGACAATGACTTTGATAATACATTTCTAGACAACACTTGTATACTTCAAGGATTTCAATTACTGCTTTCAAAAAACAAAGTGATTTTATTATGTATCAACTTAATGTATTGAGGACCAAGCTGAGAAAGATACACCACAGAATGATATACTGTCACCTTTGTGGAATAATTTAATTTCTATATATCTGCAGTGAACAATAAAATCTCAGCATGATTAAAGCAAAACTGACTTTATCAGTAATGCCCTGATTAAGTAACACTTTTAAAAGTATTGCAGAGACATATATAGCATACTAACATTTTATAACATTTAACTCTTACCACTTAGGTTAGAAACTGACAAAACATGCGTTCTCACATGGCCAGTTGCAATCCCAGCAGTAGTAAAATCAAGGGGTACTGATTGTATTCCAGTCTAGGCAGAAAGCATTCTCCCTGATTAGCCTGTGCAAACTGCACAGGCTAATCTGCGAAAATACTTAACACACATGTATTAAACCCTGTTTACCCAGAGACCAGCACATACATATTACTTTACTTACAATTTCACATTTGTAATTACACATACAAAAATGCAACAAACGTTACATTAACAAAACAAAATGGGTTTAAAAATTATTTTTTCTGCAAAGCATTCAACATTTTAAAGTACATAATACTGATTATATCACTGGTTAAAACGGAAATGACTTAAACAACCTGTTTGTTAAACAAATACAGTAACAAACAAAAAACTGAAATAACAAAGACATAACAACTTGACAAATAAGGTTAACATATAAAGTCGTACACTTAACATTGTAAAATTACATACATAAATAAATACTTACAAATGCAAAATCAAACTTGTAAATAACACATACATATGAAAATTCTTTCAAAGAACCTTAAAACAACTGGCAATTTCTCGTGACTGTCTTGTGTATATGCAAACTGTCAAATTTGAAACCCATTTTCATGCATCTATGTCCACATATTACTGTGAAACCATTTATTTTTGTCAGCACGAAATTTCGTCATTTTGAAAAAATTATGCCAGTTGATATCTGATTTGTTTATAATATATTTCCGCACTTAAATGTCTTAATACTTTGATGCAATTAAATTGTACATAGTAAACACACTACCCTTAATCTTGCAAAGTTCAAAAGCTCCTTAAACTTAACCAAAACTCACTGTGTGTACCAGAGACACATAATTGACCCAAGTAGATGTTCATTTTTTTTTTGCCGACATGGATATATAAATATATAAGTACAGACCAAGATAATACAACCTTTTTTAGTTTTTGGTTTATTTGAACAAAGCTTTCAAGTTTATTATCTTTTTTGTTCATTAAATTCACAAAAGATAAACATGTTTATATCTAGCCATATAACAGTTTTTGTCTCTTTATTAGAGTCTTCTTACATTAAACACAAGTTTCAGGTTTGTGGAAAAAATCAATAAAATAAATCAAGATAACCTGATTTACATTCACTTTTAATGCTAACCTTTTTGTAAAATTTGAGACATCATTTTTATGCCATACTTTCCATTAATTTGTCTTTGATCATTTTCACAAAGTTTTGGTCCTGCATGCATTAGAAAAAGCATGGCTTGTTACTGTATTCATCAAACCAGTTCAGCCTTTCGCAAGTTTTCAGGCGTTGGCATCAGATCAAAGTCCTGTGTAACCAGAAACATCTCCGTAAGTTCACACTGGAATCTGTCCCGGAAGGCATTTAGGAACACTGGAATAGTCTGTGTGACGCACACCTTCTTCTGCAGCTCTTGCGACAGGGAGGTGGTGGTTTTCCCCTCCAGTCCGCACGGCACGATGTGGTCAAACCAGGTAAGATCAGTGTTACAGTTAAGCGATACGCCGTGCGTGGTGATGAATCGACTGCCGTGAATACCTGCAATAATATATTAATGATGAATCCTTTTTCTATTTCTTACATGCTCTATAGTAAAGAAGTTTTCAGGTCTTATTCTGAAATTTGCCAAATGTTAAGATAGTGCTCTATTAACTGGACATAACAAAATTAAATACGGTTAAATTAAAGGGACATTATTTAACTTGAATAAACATTGAACAGTTTTTTTAAATGCTGTCATCAGCAATTTTACTAGTTGATATTAACCTCAATTCAAAGAAGTAAGCCAATCATGTTTTTACATTCAACAAGATGTGTTTGTTAAACACTTTGTCCCCTTTGAGCGATTTTGACCAATATATTTGACCTTGAAGGATGACCTTGACCTTTCACCACTCAAAATGTGCAGCTCCATGAGATACACATGCATGCCAAATATCAAGTTGCTATCTTCAATATTGCAAAAGTTATCATTTTGACCCATATATTTGACCTTTTACCTTGAAGGATGACCTGACCTTGACCTTTCATCACTCAAAATGTGCAGCTCCATGAGATACACATGCATGCCAAATATCAACTTGATATCTTCAATATTGCAAAAGTTATGGCCAATGTTAAAGTTAGTGCAAACAAACAAACAAACCAACAAACAGACAGGGCAAAAACAATATGTCCCCCAGTATAGACTGGGGAACATAAAAAGTAAGGCCAAAGGGTATGTTTCATAACAAACCTGCAAGACTGTTTATGCAAGGTCAGTAACTGACTAGTAAGTTAAGACAAGTATATCCATTTTCTGATTATTATCAGGTTGATAATATGCAATTATTTCTACAAGTAGAGATGTAATAAAAGGCATCTCTCAGTCCGCATTAATTTAAATCAACATAATGCCTAGTAGGCTATGTAAATATAACAGATATGCCAGTACTCAGGCTCGGATTTGAAAAGGGCATGGCACACTTTTGTCAAAAGAACAATTTATCATGCGTGGTCATATTTACCATGTGTGGATTTTCAATATAGCATGACTTGTGTTATATAAAATATCCATTTCATTCAACATGTATTTTCTTTTGAAATATTGTTTATATAGATAAAAAAAAACTAAATTCACTGTATAAAACTAAGTTAGTTTATTCCAACTTCAAACAAAATTGGCAGTATTACAATGTGATCACTTCATAAAATGGGTATGGAGGGGGTCATAGGGCTCATGGTGGGACCTTGGTGCAGCATGGTGCTGTGCCCTTTCTGCTTAGGCCTAGCTGGAGCATTGTATGCAGTTTTGTACAGTCAATTTTTCTCAATATTCACAATATCCCCAACCCAAATGTACATGCATGTGATCTGTTACAAGCAAGATACAGCTGACCAATAGAGCAATGTAAGGTTATATCATTAAATTGAAATTCTGTTGATCCATGTGCAAAGAAATTTTTTAAATACAGTTGGGAAAATACAAATACTTATACTATTTTGTTTGTGGATTGGTCCTACCTAAATATGGCATAAAAAGGCTCTGTGAAAATTCAGCGATTTTTTTCCTTCTTTGTAAAGTACCGGAAAACGGCACTTTCCCAATCTCGGAAAAATTACAAATTTCCCAATTGAAAAAAAAATCAAAAAAAATAATCAAAAACACCAATTTCCCAATTTGAAGATTTCACAACGTGAATTTTCCCAATTTCAGGGTTTTCGTGACTCAATTTTTCCCAATTGGACCAGTATGGGTACTTTTCCCGATTGGGCGAAAAAATTCACTGATAAATGCATAAAAGTTTAACAAGAACATTTGTTACGTTAATGTTAAGTAAGTAATTTCCATAACTGATATACAATTCATTGGTACTTAATATGCAGTAGCTTGCTTTAACGTGACTGCTGTGAGTAACATTTTAAGTGATGGATGAAATTAGCAATTGTAATACAATGGTTGTTTTTTTGTCCATTTTGGGGCCAACATTCAGCCATATTCCCGATCTCAATTTCTTTTTCCTTAATGACTGCCTATAATTCCCAATTGAAAGTTTCTAAAAAAAAAGTTTTGTTTTTAACTTCATTTCCCTGTCCACCTCTATAGAATTTACCTTCGTAAATATAATATTGGAAACAATTTTATTCTCAATTTTAAGTTTTTTTTATCTTTCCCAAATAAGTGAAAAATACATTGTACAAATATATAGAAATACAAGTTTTGACTCTGGCAATACATATCGCAATATCAGTTTTTCCATATTTTTGCATCCCTAGGCAAGAAATGATAAAAGAATTTGGACTTATTTGATCAAACTGCTAATTTCGATGATAATGTGACACATTGTAACTTAAGAAGTTACAACTTATAAACCACTTACACTTTTACCCTTTCCCGTTCAGAAGCAAAGTGAAAATGGCTTTTGCAACAAGCATAAATATCAGAACAGCCTGCAGGTTTTATGCTGTTTGCTGCTCATCAGTATCTTAGGGTTAGAAATGAAGGCTTTAAATCTTGAATCTATTAAGAAAGCTCTTAATTTTTATTTTATCTTTTTAGGGACTTCAAATGCATCAAAATGTGTATCTAAGTGGTAAAGGGTTAACAGGTATTTATAAGTACATTCTGTCACTAGGTTACATGATCAGAATACAAGATTGCTTACCAACAGCACCAATTTTGCGATCTTCAATCCACACGCCAGTATCCTGCGTTGTCCTTGCTTTAAGGCCATAAAACCCACAAGTATCAATCATGGTCTTCTCTAGCTTACACACATAGTCTCGCATGCCCAGTTTAAAATGTTTAAGGTTGATTATAGGGTAGGCCACCAGCTGACCAGGTCCGTGAAACGTTATAAGGCCTCCACGATTAGTGCGATGAAATTCGGCTCCTGTTGCGCGCAATTTTTCCTCGTCCTCTTTGGAATAAGATTTGTCCCTTAGGCCAACAGTATACACAGGATTGTGTTCCACTAACAGTAAAACGTCAATACCTTCAGCGTTAGGTCTCGAAGCTAATTCATCGAGATGGAATCTAGCGTAGCGCATTTGCAGGTCGAATGCACAGACGAATCCCATTCGCTGAAGGTTGATCACATGGACCAATCGTCTTGCAGCTAACATGGCTTCAGATTGAGTATCCACTTATTTTTGTTTAAAAATCTGAAAAAAATGATGGATTGTAAATTATCTTCATTTTTCCATTTGTATGAAGTGTTTAGTTTCATAAAGCTTTTTTTTTTAAATCAGATAAATTCTTACCAATCCTAATTTTTTGGTGCTGACCCAATTTTTTATTTTTATTTCAAGGTTGGCTTTTAATCATTTTTGCTTTATATGATCACATTCACTAAATTAATTGTTACATATAAAGAATATTGCACAATACCAAAAATAAAGAACGAATGATCTCAAACCTTATTTAAAAAAATAATCTTAAAGGGCATTCTTAGCTGATTGATTTTGTGCTGTTTTGAGTTCTTTCCTGCATGCCACATGACATATCATTTTATTGCTCAATTCAATTCAGCAAACAATGCCCTTTATTAGAAAATGTATGGTTATGAGAATCTCTATTCAGGGTTTGCAATAACCTTTTAAAACTGGAAGTCTTAACTTTAAAGTTTTGGAAGTAAGTTCTGAACTTTTCAAAAGTGAAATACAATGATATATTCAAGTTTTGTTAAATGTCAGTGCTTTATCAATATCTGCATATGTGCCAATTTATTCATTAACGTGTTCACCATTATATCTTATAATTTATAATATCTGGGAACCTCCCTGGCAATTAAAAAGTTTTGAAACTTCAAAAGCTGCAGTTTTGGAAGTTTTGCATCCACAACTGGGAGTAAATTACTTATAAACTTCCTTTAAAGGGACCTTTTCACAGATTTTGGCATGTATTGAAGTTTGTCATTAAATGCTTTAAATTGATAAATGTAAACATTGGAATTAAAACGTTCCAGTGTAACCAAGAATAAAATTAAAGAAATAAAAATAGTAATCCACAACTGGGCTCGAACCACTGACCCGGGCCCTGTAGTAAAAGACAAAAGCTAAGACCACTCGGCCATCTGTGCTCACTTCAAGCAGTGAGTGGAGTATTTCATACTTTTATATAAGCATAGTCCTCGTAGTGTCACAAAATATAACGATAACAACAGAACTCTCCAAATTATTAAATCGTTTTTCGCTGCAACGCTTTTTTATTTTCAGGTTTTTAAATCGTCAAAAGATGCATAAAATGGATATTTTAGAGCATGGTTAATGTCCAGTATTATCATTGCGTAGGGTATTTTTGATGTAGGGGTATTTTCGGTATAAACACGCCTGTTGCGCATGCTTTGCGTAAGTCACATGTTGTTTCATTTGCATACACACAGTTCATTCATCAGATGACATAATTTAAGTGATAATGGCAAAAGAAAAGATAAATAAACAAACTAACATTCCTACACAATTTTTTTATCCATTTTTAATAATCCTAAAATATTCCAACTAATCTTTTAACATTTAAATATTTTTCTTATTTATTCCAAATGTTTTCATTTCGTCTGTTTTAAACAAAGAACATTCGAGAAAGTCATGTGATGTTTTTTGGTATAAATTTATAGGATACTGTTCAACATAAATTTAGGTTTCCGGCAAAAAGTAAAATTGGGTGTACTTGAAGTCAAATTCTAGTAGGACATTAAACACATGCAAACTGTCTTACCCAGCAATATTCTATAATAAATTTCTATTTAACTTACACATGATATGACAGACTGTGACTGATTTAATTAATGAGAGCATTTGGCATTCTTAACAACCTTTGTTATAGGTTCGAATGATAGATCCATTTGTCTGTGAAGATCCATTTGTCTGTCAAGATCATTCATGCCAGAATTTTTCAGGCCCAAATCGGGACATTCCATAAAAAATTGTCGGGAAGTGTGACCAAAAAGCAGGACACTTAAAATGATCAATCATTTCACCTTTACTTTAGTCGGTAGTCAGTATGTTTCTTGCAAAAACTCTAACTTTCTGCACAATTTTGACGATACATGTGTTTCAGAAATTGGTGAATACAGCATTCTATCATTCTCCGGAAGTAAACACACTACATAAACTGAATTGTGGGGTTTCCCCGTATGCCTCGATTTGACATCCAATCGGTACAGTGATATCCCCTTGAACATATGTAAATCGTGTGACGCGATGTGAGCGCATCGAGCACTTTTCTTAATCAACCAAGCGTCAATTAACTCTTAATTTCGATTGATGCAATATGTAACAAATTATTTTCTGAAAATCAGTCGAAAACGAAAGTTAATTAATGTGAAACAACGATGCCTATTGGTCAGCATCCAATTTGTTTGATGGACAAAATCGGTGTTTTGACATGTTTTATAACCTTAGGTGGTATAAATCACAGGATAATAGTGTCGTTGGCGTTTATTTCTGTATGATACAGCTTTCGATAGCAATTAGAGACCCCTATCATAAAAACACAATGGTGTGAATGCCTGATAAAATCAATAATTTGCTGATAAATCGCCGATAAGGTGTCAAAAACAACACTGGTGCACTCGAGTAGCAGAAGCGGCTTGTTAATTGGGGACAATAAAGGGATTAGCGATGGTAAGTTTTAGCCAGACAGAGCTTACATAGCGAATTTTATTAGAACTTATAGACTTTACATCGTTTTTTACGAATGTCGGGACAAATCATCTCATATCGGGATGCCGGGACAAAGGGCCCAAAAGCAGGACTGTCCCGCCGAGCTCGGGACGTTTGACATGTATGGTCAAGATCCATTTGTCTATTCAGATCCATTCATCTATCGAGATCCATTCGTCTATCGAGATTTATCCATTTGTCTATCAAGATCCATTCGTCTATCAAGATCCATTCGTCTATCGAGATTTATCCATTTGTCTATCAAGATCCATTCGTCTATATGGAGATTTCACATAAGAATATTAAAAGATCATTGCAGAGGAATATAAAACTGGATATTATAAATATTACACAACACAATTTTATAACGATATTCTATTTGAAAATGTTTTATGAAAGTTTTCCATTAAATGTGAAGAGGTTTGCTTAACTTTTTTGAGCTGAATATTTTTTTATTTTTTTAGTTGATTGTGATCGTAGAAAATACCCTACATTATGTACAGAATATGTGCAGTGAGTGACTTTTGTTTTGTTTACAAGTAAACAAACATGTAAACAGTTGTTTTTTTTTGTAAACTTTTGTTGGAAATATATTGGTTTTGAATAGTAGGTTTTAGTGTGACGTCACAAGAGGGATTTTCCGTTACTAAAAATAGATTGGCCGTCAATAGCACTGGTTACAGTAACGTGAAAGATGAACAAAGAGCTTTTGTTTAGTCGATAAATCGATAATAAAAAAACGAAATAAACACGAAAACACCAAAATAATATTACAAATATATCATATTTAGTACCAAGAAATGTTTATTCATAAATATAATTTCCTCTTTATAAAAATACGAATTAGTTACTATCATTAGAGTAAAGGTGGTCGGAAGACTAAATACTGACAAAACAAAACTATAAATTAGCCGTATTCTTTCTTAAAGTAAGACTTTAACAAGGGACAAAATTGTCACAAAACCAGGTTTTCAATAAAAAAAAAGTCTGATAAAGGGAGACAACTGCAACTCAAAATGTGCATTGCTACTGATTGTTCATCACAATTACCCCCCTTGTTTCAAAATCAATCTATTTTTAGTCGTGGCGACCTTGACCTTGGAGATATCTACGTAATTATTTCGCGCNATACCTAAATCAATTTTTCGTGGAATAAGTATCGATCAGCGGTCTACTTGACACTTTCTTCGTATCAAAATAACACATTATCAACTGACTCGACGCACCCGTTTACATTTTGTGCTTCATGCAACAGATTGATGTTATGTGCAGACGTGCATAACAGATCGTATAGAGCAGACTGTCATTGAGTGTATATACCTGTGTGTATGCGTCATCAGAAATTGAGTAAAATGTATTTTCAGTTTGTATGCAGGTTTATTCTCCGGAACAGATCTATATAGACGCCAACTACAACTATTAATTGTATGAATTTTATTTTATAAACATTATTTTGTCTGCTTATGGTATGATGTTTATTTAATAAACTATATTTACATACATCCGTACAATCTTCAGATGTTTCAATATGTTTTTAAATTGCAATTGATAACCAATGAAGCCATATAAATCTGTACCCGGTTGACATTCACGTATTCTTATACGGTCTCTATGCTATATTAAAATATATGATTAAACTAATGCTTATACGGGCTTTATTCCATTAAATGCGATATGAACACCTTATTTACGTGTAAACAATCTTAGAAGATTCTTTAAATTATATGTGGTTAATTTCGACGGAAAACGAATGCAGCCCTATCAATCTGCATGTGTTCCGACAGCATTGAAAGATTTATAAATGTTTTATATCGTGTGCTATAATCTCTTAATTGCATTTAAAACTTAGTGAGCCCCTAATTATCGGCGTCCAGGTCCAAAGTCTGAGCAGGTTCCGATTTTGGTTTCATGCGACGGATAACTATACTGAAGCCCGAACAATCTGCATGCGTCCGATAAACTTTACAAGGCATATCTCAGGTTTTTATATGTGATTAATTTGCGACAGAAAAATAATAAAGCCCTATACATCTGCATGCGTTTCGACAACATTCACATGGCATTTCTAAGATTCTTATAAAGTTTACTTGCGACGGACAACCAATGAAACCCTATAAATCTGCATGCGTTTCAACGCATCCTATCAGATTCTGGATCTAATTTCAACGGGGAACTTGTGATACCCTATTAATCCTTATGCGTGCCAACAACCTTCACAGTGTATTTCACAGGTTTTTATATCGATTTTAAATTCGACGGAAAACTAATTAGTCCTATTAATCTGCATGCGTTACGACAGCACTCACAGGGCGCGTATACGGTTACAATCGGGGATTGTATGGGATTTTTCCATATACATTTGCGCTCAGTCGACACAAACATCTTAATTTATGGCATTAAATAAGTAATGAAATCCTTATCCATGTACGTTCTTTTACTGCTTTAATTGCGACTAAAGTATTTTTATTTTTATTAAAATCGCGATTCATGTAATGGAAATTAAACATGCAAGAGTAAGTGTAAAATGTATTCAGTTGTGACGTAAAACGGTGAACAACCTTAGTTTGACAGTATACGCACGATGTAATCGTTGTCTAGACGCAGATTAATAGACGTTCATTAGTTCCACAACGCTTTTTAATACGTCTGAAGCCATGCGAAAATTGTATTGACGCAGATAAATATAATGTCATTAGTTATTTAATACAATTACTAGCGAATAAGCCACCTTAATATATCGACTCGATGCACATTGATAGGGTTCCTTTAGCTCTGTAATGCAAGTAAGACCGTATATATGCGCATGTGAATGTTAACTGGGTGCAGATCAACAGATACTCATCATTATTAAACCTGAATGTGGCAGAGTCCCGGTCAACCCCGAACAAGCTACGGTTTATCCCGGTGAAGCCCCGGCAGAGCCCAGGTTGTCGCCGATAATGCCCAGGTGGAGCCCCGGTGAAAGCCGGCAGCGTTCCGGCAGAGTCCCGGTCTACCGTAACTCCGCCGGGACTCACCGGGACTATACCGGCAACAGACCCCGGCAGAGCTGCGGCAACGCCCCGGTTTAATCGCGGTCGTCGCCGGAAATGCCCAGGCGGAGCCCCGGTGAATGCCGGTGGCGTCCCAGCAGAGCGCCGGTTTACCAATGTACCGTAGCTATACCGGGACTCTGCCGGCATTCACCGGGGCTACACCTGGGCACCACCGGCGACAACCGGGGCGTTGCTGTAGCTCTGCCGGGGTCTGTATGGGCCCCTGTGGAGCAACGGTGCCGTCCCGGTTGTTCGCGGTGCCGCGCCGGTCGATGCCGGTCCTTCAAGGTGACTACCGGTTCATCCCGCAGGTATTAAACATTTAAATACTTACCCAATGGAGCGTGGAGCCCCAGTTGTCCCCGGTCCATCCCTGTCGTCCCCGGTTCATCCCGGTAGAGCCCCGGTTCATCCCGGATCATGCACCGGGGCTCCACCGGCACCATAGTGAGAGTGGGCCTTAAGACCGTATACGCGCGTTTCAATGTACATAGATCAATAGGCAACAATCTCGTATAAACCAGAATTAAATCGTATAAGCACGATGTGAACGTTATCTGGATGCAGATTTATAGGTGCTCATGTGTTCCCCAACGCTATAACACGCGTATAAAACTTGCGAAGATCGTATATAGAAGCATGTAAATAGAAGTTACACAATGCACTATACATCTGTATTCAGAACTCAATCTGTTGTGCACGTCTACATCTAACGCTTGCATGCAAATAGAAGTTACACAATCTGCACTATAAATCTGTATTCAGAACTCAATCTTTTTTCTAACGCTATTATAAACCACAATCTTCGACAAATTATTGACGCAGACGAATAGGGTTTCATCATAATCTGTACTAAAAATCTGCATTACAAATTCTAATAGTGCCGCAAAATATACACCTCCCACTGTTCATCACGTGATACACAATCTGCACAAAAAATCTGTTTCCTGAATTCAAACTGTTATGCACGTCTGCATATGCAACACTTCGTGACCTCTTTCGTCTCACTTCGGAATCGCTCGGTCATTCTCGTAATTTTCGATTTAGAATACACACCGTCTTCATGAGGCCGCATTTCTGGCAGGGATTTGACCAACTTCCAAACGGAGACTGGTTCCGAGCATAGCTTTACTGTTTACATGCATGGAAACGTAAACGCTGTGAGGAGTTAGAGACTTGACATGTTGCACAAGTATATCTCTATTTCAAATCTCTTATGTCTTTACAAAAAGTAATATTGAAAACATAGAGATAACGTCAAGAGAGAAACCCTCGTTTACATCCAAAAGTCCTGTTTTTAAGACAAGATAATAATGTTCAATACAACACAAAATCAAACACACGGCAGCAAAATACAACACAAAACCTGATAAAATTAAAATCATCGGCTTGAAATGGGTTTAATATTGTAATAAACTTTTATTTTCTATAAATACGCTTGTACTAAGCATTAAGCCCCTTTCATAACACAATACAAATAAATCCTGTATAAGTGGTGCCAAATTGCTGGGCGTTGCAATTGTTTTCTGTATTAATTGAACGATTGAGTTTAACAGATATATTATAATCTCAAATAAAATAGAAAGCAAAATGATTCCATGGTCCAAAATGTGTTTTTATGCACCCACTGGCATATAGACTTGTCACTCTGTGCTTCCGTCCGTCGTTTTTTTGTGTGTGTCACATAACACAAAAAGCATTGCTGCAACAGTGTTACAAGTTTACAAACATATAAATAAGCATGTGCACCTGCTCCTCTTGGTATTTTGGTATATTCTTTCGACATAAGTTGAGTTTTCATACAAAAATTTAATGTGGGGAAATCCGTCTCGTTTATTTAAATTTCAATGGTTAGTAATTGTCACGTAGTCGCTTATAGTTCATGGACGACACATAGTTACTAACAATGTTCATTACTCTTAAATTACCGGTATGTAGCCTATCATTCAATATCTCGTCATGCGCGTTTTGCCAAGATGACGAGATTTGCATTAACTACCATTTTCTCGTGTCACGCATGGGACAAGTCAATCCCAATCTATTATGTTGGTTTCTCTGCATAATGTAGGATAAAATATTCAACAACACCACGTATCAGTTTTTAGTCCAATTTAATGTCTAACATACTTAATATTTTTGGTTATACAAATACAGTCTGATAGCTACATGATCGTATCTTTACCGATCCGTTCTCCTCGAAACCCAAACGCTAACTGTTTTAAAACCCTGGACACTGAGAAATCACTATTCAAGTCTCTACACGCTTATCAAACATGGTGATATAAAGCCTTGATGTGCAAACAACGCACTACCCTAAATCCCTTATGTCAACAGTGTTGGTCACTCCATCAGATAAATGCCTGGTTAAACATACAGACTTAAGAAATATAATATCTTTGATCTTACCCCTTGTAGATTTTATTCTACTGTACAAAGAGTGCAGGGACATGTCATGTTTACTTTCTATTGATAAACTGAATCGCATTTTGAACCAGTTTATACATGCAAGAAATCAACCTAATGTCTATCTGTAATTAAATATAACATAATGTTTATGTTATATATGGATACATAATTAATTTATGTATTAATCTATGTTACGTTACATAATCATCAATATCATTAAAATTTACTGGAAAACATAATTGTTTTTTTTTTTACAATAACTGTCAATTTTTGTTTAAATACACGCTTATCCCCCGCCACGGGTGAATTGCTGGCACAAGGGTACATTACGTAAACATTTTCGATTGCGCACGGAAGTTTTTATAAATAACTTTAAATAAACGACATTAACTCCTAAAACATGACGCAATCGCGAATCCTTTGCAAAATTTGTTGTAGTACATGGATTTAATTATTGTGTACAAGTTTGATCAAAATCGTATGCAGAATGTGGGAAGAGTAGTGCACGGAAGATTGTATATGTCATTTTAATTAATGGACAATAACTCCTTAACATTCACGCAATCGCGATACATAGACTATATGCGCTGAAGCACTTTGAGATAATTATTCTGTAAAGGTTTTAGGAAAAGATAACGCAAAATGAACGACGAGTTGCAAATGGAATCTTTTGTGAAGGGCTGAAGAACACGGGTGAAATAACACCAACCAGTTCTATATCCCCTCGCCTTTCGTAATTAGCGCTATAAGGTCAACTTTAATATTGTTTTCGTGTAATCTCATAACGAAGAGCCACGTATGGACAGATTTACGTGGCCGTAAATTGCTAGCTACATTTAGTAGCCAGAAAAGAAAAAACACACTCAGTCAAAAATAATGAACATATAAATAATATTTACAGTCTACATATTCACATTTATAAACGAGTTTTAGAACGTAACAACAGATGTGTGCTTTGGACTTTCCTTTTGCAAACAAACATTTAAGGACTTATTGTATAAAAAGGGTAAGCCTTATATCATCATCATTCAAATCAAATAGCAGTAACAGAGAATACATTTCAATTTCATTACCAATTAAATCGTTCAAGTCACTATATATGCGATTATCTTAGATATAAAAGTGCAATTATGTAAATGAGTTCAAAACTTGCATACTTCACAGCTACGTGTTCATATATCATCCAATGTTCCTATCTAAATAGGCATAAGAGCCACGCTCTGGGAAAACCGGGTTTGATGCATGTGCGTTAAGTGTCGTCCTATATTAGCCTGTGAAGTCTGTACATGCTTATCATGGGCTGCACAGGCTAATCGGGGTCAACTTTTTCCGCATATGCATTAAACCCCGTTTTTCCAGAGAGATGCTCATATAGAAATTACTATATTAGGCGCCCGTATGGAGAAGAGTGCTCAGCATGGCGTAAAAAGCCCGAACCACGAGCGTTGGTGAGTGATATGTGTTTTGTTTTGCCGAGCAAATACACTTCTCCATTTATGTATGCATTTGCGGCGTACCTGGTATTACATTCATTTAATCATATATTTTTTTAAACACACACACACACACAAATGGCGTCATATGCCAGAAAGTACGATATAAATCAAATAACGTCATGTACATAAACAAAACTACGTCACTGTTTTCGCGTGACATCTTTATCAGCAATGCTGAGATAAAGTTCGGGTTATTCCTGGGGTTTTATTTCGACGATGCACGCTTAAAACTTGTATAAATACGTAATTTTCTTCGATAACAAATATAGATCACTTGATAACTGTTACAAGTTAGTACACATAACCTGTGTTATTTTATACCTATATATTCATCTCAATGTTATTGTCAATAGGATGTCTACCTAACGACATCTGGTTGAGTAGCTCTAACTGCTATTTATTGATTTTAAAATGCATATTCAGTTTAATATGTTTAATTGTATCATTCTTGTGTACACATTTATTGTATGTATTTCCTATTTACCACTTTCTAATATAAAATTGAAGAATAATGCGATTTCCCAAAGGTTTTAAACGAATTTTGAATTTTGACAAATCCGCAAGTCTTCTGCGAGCAAGGTTTGCAACCTTCGTGGCATAGTGTTGTCGGAAATTCACTTATCGCTGTTCCATTACACATCATAGAACTAGAACTTTGCAGTAGGTGTACCCGGTGTCAGGTATCCGTCATCTATCAAATAAAATGTGTGTTACAATAAACGTTAACCTATTTTATGCAAACAGAAACATCGATAACACGTTGCTTTCACATATCTTGCGTTCTTAATCACTGATTTGAATTCGACCCTACTATTGGTGTTATTTTTCTTTGCATATACAAAGTTGAATACCAACTGTATCCATTAACATCAATCCAATAGAGCTAAGCATTAGTTTTTACCGACTGTAGGGTTGATGTAATCATACTGATGGTCTTCGTGTGCAGCGTTTGCAGAGCGATAATAAGAAGGGTTCTGTATGGTGGGTGGTGATCTTTCTGGTACTCCGTTGGGTTGACAAGCTAACGATCTTCAAAGTATTTTAAATAAAATAGCATATAAATTGTAGCTTTAAATGTCATTAAACGATGACCATTTGTAAATATATATTTCACGTTTAGGTGACAATATATATATATATATATATATATATATATATATATATATAGNTAGAGAGCAAAACGATTCCATGGTCCAAATTGTGTTTTTATGCACCAACGTTCATATAGATTTGTCACTCTGTGCTTCCGTCCGTCGTTTTGTTTTGTGTCACGTAACACAAAAAGAATTGCTGCTACAGTGATAAAAGTTTACAAAAATATTAATTAGCATATGCAATTGCTCCTCTGGGTATTTTGGTACATTTTTTCGACATAAGTGGAGTTTTCAGACACAAATAGAATGTGGGGGAATCCGTTTCGTCCGTCCAACAGATAAAGCGTCGTATCGACGCGAAACGATATTTTGGGAAACGACGAGGATTGCTTATAAAGCTAAAAAATACATCCTCCACAAACATGAGCGTGGATGGTCGAGTGGTCTAGGCGGGTAACTTTTTACTCCAGGAATCCAGGGGTCAGTGGTTCGAGCCCTGTTGAGGGTTACTTTTTTCCTTTTTATTAAATTGTATTCTTGTAGTTTTTTTTTACAGGAAATTTTTTATTCAAATGTTTAAATTTATCAATATAAAACATTTAAAGCATTTAATGACAAGCTTCAATACATGCCAAAAATCTGTTGGACGGCCCCTTTACATTTAAACGGTTATTTAGTAATCAGCAATTTCATTAAAATTCACTGAAAAACATATTTGTTTTCTTTCAACAACTGTCAATTTTTGTTTAAATAGACGCTTTATATAAAGTTAAAATGTCAGTAAACGGATAAATTTCAATTGTTCAAACATTTGCGTTGATGTGGAAAACATGTAAAATGCACATTAGGAAAAAAAATAAGCAAAACAATTACAACACATGTACATTTCTATCAAATTTGGATAATTACTTACGGCTGCAGTGGTATCAAGAAGCTGTCCTTGTCAGTTTATTTCCCCCCTCCAGGGGTGAATTGTTGTTGCACGGAAACATCACGTAAGAATTTTCGATTGTGCACGGACGTTTTTATAAAGAACTTTAAATAAATGGCAATAACTCATAAAAATGACGCAATCGCGAATTATTGGCAAAATGTACTGTAGTACATGGAGGTAATTAATGTGTACCAGTTTGACAAACATCGTATGCAAAATGTAGGAGTTGTGCACGGAAGTTGTTATATGTCATTTTAATCAATGAGCAATAACTCCTTAACATTCACGCAATCGTGATACATTGACTACCGGTATATGCGCTAAAAGCACTTGGAGATAATTATTCTGTTACAGTTTGAGGACAAGCTAAAGCAAAATGTAGGAGGAGTTGCAATTGGAATTTTTTGCGAAACAGGGCCGAAGAACGCACACACGGACGGAATGACGCCTAACATTTAAATATCCCTTCGTCTCTCGTTATTAGCGCTATGAGGTCAACTTTAATATTGGTTTCGTGTAATCTAATAACGAAGAGCCATGTATGGACAGATTAATGTGGTCGGAAATCGCTAGCTACATTAAGTAGCAGAAAAGAAAAAGGCACTCAGTCAACGCAACAACAGATGTGTGCTTTGAACTTTCCATTTGCAAACAAACATTTAAGACACATTGTATAAAAAGGGTTAGCCTAATATCATCATCATTCAAATCCAAAAGCAGTTACATAGAATACATTTCAATTTCATTACCACTTAAATCGTTCAAGTCACTATGCGAATATATATGCGATTATCTTGGATATAAAAGTGCAATTATGTAAATGAGTTCAAAACTTGCATACTTCACAGCTACGTGTTCATATATCATCCAATGTTCCTATCTAAATATGCTTATGAGCCACGCTTTGGGAAAACCGGGTTCGATGCATGTGCGTTAAGTGTCGTCCTAGATTAGCCTGTGAAGTCTGTACAGGCTTATCATGGGCTGCACAGGCTAATCGGGGTCAACTTTTTCCGCATATGCATTAAACCCCGTTTGTCCAGAGTGATTCTCATATAGAAATTACTATATTAGGCTCCCATGCGGACAAGAGTGTTAAGCATGGCGTAGAAAGCCCGTACCACGAGCTTTGGCGAGTGATATGAGTTGTGTGTTTTTTTTTTGCCAAGCAAATACACTTCTCCGTGTATGTATGCATTTGAGGCGTACCTGGTATTACATTCATTTAATCATTTGTTTGTAAACACACACAAACAAATGGCATACTTTGCCAGACAATACGATATAAATCAAATAACGTCATGTTCAAAAACAAAACGACGTCAATGTTTTTACGTGACATCTTTATGAGCAATGCTGAAATAAAGTAAGGGTTATTCCTGGGAGTTTATTTCGACGATGCGCACTTAATACTTGAATAAAAACGTATTTTTTCCGATTTAAAATATAGATCTCTTGACAATTGGTTATAAGTCGTTACCGGTACACAGAACGTGTGTTATTTATACCTACATATTCATCTAAATTTTATTTTCATGAAGATGTCTACCTAACGACATCTGATTGAGTAGCTGTTATTGCTATTTATCACATGTTATATACCTTGTTTTCAATGAATTTCAATGTAGTTTCCTGGACGAGTTTAATAAAATAAATTAATAAATAATATATCGCATGGCTTTATTTTGGTGAAATGACATCGTTAGTCTGGATAACCTGCTATTTGTTTACAATAGAAGCTGGGAACCAGACTATGACGTCGTCAATATAAAATGACGTCACGATAGTAAACAACTTTTAGATCTATCAGCATTTGTTTGGTCAATTAAGATGTATTTTATTTAGTTTAAAAGCATGTGATAAAAAAGATCTGACACTCGTTGTCATATCATACCATATTTTTACTAAACTCGTCCAGGAAATTCGTTAATGTATTTTATTTAGTTTAAAAGCATGTGATAAAAAAATCTGACACCCGTTGTCATATCATACCATATTTTATTAAACTCGTCCAGGAAATTCGTTAGTAAGCTCGCCAAAGGCTCGCTTCCTCACAAAATTCCTGAACTCGTTAAATAAAATATGGTATGATATGACAACTCATTTCAGATTCTATATTTATTGATTTTGAAATACATATTCAGTTTATATATGTTTAATTGTATCATTCTTGTGTACACATTTATTGTATGTATTTTATATTAAGAATGTCTCAATTCCAACGTTAAAATTTTCCAAATGTTTCCAAACGATTTTTTTGACGAATCCGCCAGTGTCCTTCGTGCTGAGTTTGCAAACTCCGAGGCATAGTGTTTTCTGAAATTCACTTATCCGCTGTTCCATTACACATCATAGAACTAGAACTTTGCAGTGTGTACCCGGTGTCACTTCTAGGTATCCGTCATCTATAAAATAATTTTTTTCAACAATAAACGTTGACCTATTTTATTCAAACAGAAACATCGATAACACGTACGTTGCTCTCACATGTCTTGCGTTCTTAATCACTGTTTTGAATTCAAACCTACTATTAGTGTTGTTTTTCTTTGCATATACAAAGTTGAATACCAACTTTATCCAGTAACACCAATACAATAGAGCTAAGCATTAGTTTTTACCGTCTGTAGGAGGGGGGATGTAATCATACTGATGGTCTTCGTGTGCAGCGTTTGCAGAGCAATAATGAGGAGGGTTCTGTATGGTGGGTGGTGATCTTTCTGGTACTCCGCTGTGTTGACAAGCTGACGATCTTCAAAGTGTATTTTAAATAAAATAGCATATAAATTGTAGCTTTATATGTCATTAAACGACGATCATTTGTAAATATATATTTCACGTTTAGGTGAATATNTATATATATATATATATATATATGTTTACTTTTTTATACAATAACTTAAAATCAAAACTTGTGTGCATGACATTTGAAAAAAGTTCTCTTACCGACGTTTCCTTCTGATTACGCAAATATAAATGACTAAGGTAACCGCCAGAAGTCCAACCACCGACGATACGGATGCTAATGCAATTATGACGATGCTTGTATTACCACGAGTTGGCTGGGGTGTCGTTTGGTTGAATTTCAGACCTTTTTGAAAGTAGATGTATACACAAAGTGAAATTCAAACTGCACAATCAGGATAGAAACCTTAAAATAATATACAGTCCTTAATTATTTGTTAAACCAAATCACACAAGAAACAAATATTGAAATATTATATCCATTTTATTTACAATAACTACATCAGAATTTCGATTAAATCAAAAGAAATGTGTTGTACTACGTGAGCATTTTCGCAACATTGTACGACTTAAACCATGTACCGGGATATACATTTAACACATTTGACACAACAGATATCGTTTGAACTGTATATTGTTCAACCGCTTGCTAGAAATTCAACATGTTTTACCATGCGATTAAAGTATCAAGTACAAATCAAATTAACTATACGAGGGTGTTTGGACAATTGACAAAAAAAAACAATAAAGAATAATTCATAATAACTATACAATGCGTTTTGCAGATATAATCTGTCCGGGTCAACACTGATTTGACTTCGCGAGTGTACACGGAAAAACAAGTTAACGACATAAAGCGGTTTCATCGGCTTCGGTGTCCAATATTGTTTGACTTGTTTCGCGCGTATAAAGCAAAATTGAAACTCCAGAAACATTATAGGAAGACATGTTTTGTTACCATCCGCGTGTATTTAAAGTAATTGACCAATTACATCTAAAATGTTGGACAATACTATATGGCGCAACTATTAACGTGTTTGTAGCGTAAGAAACAATGAGATGCAATGCGTCATTTTATGTTTATCTTGTATTTAAGTGTACGTAAGTATATATATAAAAGCTCACATGAAAACTGGAAATGTTTTCGAGACTACATGGTTCATTAAACAAACTACTTAAACACAAAACATCAAATCACTTAGACTTAAGCAACTTGTTGAGTATTTCTTCAAAGTACATTAGCGCCCAAAACTCTTACTTTGCACTGATTTCTTCATATATCGTTTATGTTTAAACGCCATTAACTATTATTCATCGCATAGAAGCACACAAGTTTACGCTCTAAATGCAAACTGTACGGAATAAGTAACTGTCAAACAAACCTACAGCTTACAGCCCGAAGTGTGTACATTGTATTTTATAAAGCATAACACCCTCTGCATGTTAAGTATTTTTTTCTCAAACATTCAAGAAATAACCAAACGGTCAGCAGAGCCAGTGAGTGTGATTAATTATCTTACGAATAACGAAATATAACCTTGGCATAAGAAGGCTTGGGCAAAATGACACGCCAAGTCATTCAGTTTTTGATCCGAGTAATGAACGAGTTCGACGCAATCTTCTGTACCACCATTGCCGCTAGGTTCCCCTTTATTCCAGAGATTGCTAGATACACTTGTCCCATCTTTCCACACGAAACCACTCGAGTATTTGTGAGCACCAACCCACACATCGATGGAACCATTCGTCGTATGTATTCCCAGCTCTATCCGGCCATGGTAACATTTTGAAAATATAACGTTACCAAATGGATACAAATGTATTTTAGGATATCTGTGGGTTATCAGTGGAATATAAATTAGGCTTATAGGTTATTTTTTGTAATTAGCAGGAACATATAAATAAGATCAGATAACTCCCTCGAAGACAACACATCTATCAATGTTACTTGAAAATGGTAAAAAAAACAACATTATAAAAAATAGACAAATAAGGCTATAATTAAATATCAAATTTAAGGAAACCTCTTCTTAAACAACTAATTGAGATTTGATCAACATGGCATGATATTCAGGTGGTCCTCTTTAATGTGCCATATTGTTTAAATGTTATTTAGATTGTTCATCTCAGAAACATAATTAAGTCACGGAAGCTGATAAAAGTTATATTATGGTATTGACAAATTTGAGCGACATCTATACAACTTCTTGCTGCATTATGCTAAATTTAACAGATATGATGTTTAAATGGTCCTGTACAAAAGTTAGTGAGAAAGGGCCATTATGCTTCTCTTGTTTCTTCGATTTAACATTGTGACATAGTCTGTAAAATTTAAGAGACATTTTCGAATTCGGGCGAGTTCTGTGAATGTAATTATTATTGCATCTTATGTGTTAAAATGACAAACACATGGTGTGCAACAAACGACAGGCGATCCAAATACCATACTATGAGCTCGTTATGATTATGTGTGTATTATAAAGTATGATATACCTTTGGTTTGTATGATTAACCTAACAATGCGCAACATAGTTAAGCTTTCCAATTTGACAAGAATCGCGCCATCCTGTGTACACCTCGCATCGGCCTGACTCCAGTTTGAGCGAGGTTCGTCATAGAACTTGTAACAAAATGCGTCAGCCATTTTCGTGTCAGCCATTTGATAATCACCGAGGCATGTACCTAGTCAAAAATGAAGAGACTACATAAAATATCTGCATTAATCTTACTTTATATAAGATGTACACAATCTCAGAAGACGCTGTGAGAATCTACGCTGAAAGGTTCTGATTTGAAAACACTTTCAGAATGATGTTGTCTTATTTCCTTTTTAAATATCTGGAATAATTTCATTTTTGTTCGAACGTTGAATTACCATTTACGTTTATTGATTTAATACTGCTATATATTAAATGATATGTCGAAACTATACACATATTAACTAAACAAGAAGTTACACTATTTTATGCGTGATGATACGTACCCATAATTTGTGCATCACATTTTGACATCACACTTAAAAAGAAACTTAACACATGTATATGGTTTACGAAAGCAATGCCCATGTTAGTGTATCTCATCCTTGACAATAAACATGAAACATTGTCAATAAGTTCGATTGTATGATTGATCACGACAAGCGTTACAAACAATATTATATTCTATAAGACAAGCAAATAATCTGGCAAATCTTGCCGAAAACAAAAAACCGGATCAAGCACTTCTATCCGGTGTTGATCTGATATCTTAAGTATGACCTACACTTGAACATATTTCGGAAGTATGCTGATTTCGATAACAATACGTCTGAAAACTGTTGAAGCCGTCAAACGTACGAAATTTAGCAAAGACACAGAATCCTATATAGACTCGTGAATTCCCTCTTGAAGTTCTCGTCGGCAATGTAATCAACATGAGCGCAGAATTGCCCGAATATCGCATTTAATGTACTTAACCCTCAAACTAATCGCAAGCAAAACACTACAATTATGCTGCTTATAAATTGTCTTATGAATAGTTAATTTGGGGACCACATTTTAAGGCAAAAACTTTTAACGTCTAAACATTTATTAAATGCAAACATGAATCATTTTGAAATTATCAGGGAATGATTTTCTGATAATTTTCTCAGTAAGGGTCTAATTCATTGCCTACTTTAACTTTTATCCACTGTGGGTTACCTAATTTAATTTTTCATAGAGAAATGTTCACAATGAGAAAAAAATCATTTTTCTCCTGCTGTCGAGTGTTCACATTAAAATATTTGTGTTCTCACTCTACTAAGAAAATTATTTCATGGTATACCACCAAACGCAATCTCATCTCCTCAATTAAAATATCTTACCTATTAACAAGTATTTCTTTGGGGTTTCGTCACTCATCTTGTACTAAGGTGACATCCAGATAATGTCTGGAGGGTATTGATTAAACCCACACTCAGAAAAAGATGGTTTGTTATTCTTAAGAATTTATGTTATTCACACTATACAAAATTTACAGAAACATCTAAACTATTAACGTGAAATATGCATCTAATTCAATGTTATGTATGCAAAATATAATACCATCAAACGTTCATTTTAATCTGTGAAAATACCTCATTCTTCTTAGACTGAGGTATCAATTTAGCACCACAAAGATAAAAATGTTACAATAGTAATGAATTATTGTATTGACCAAACAATATTTTTACATGTAGTACGAATGTAAAACAAATGCATGCGATGTATAGAAAATAAACTTGATAGTAAAGCTTGTTTTAGGACATAATGTATTGAATTGATTATACTGGAGTGTAGCGCGTGTAATTTGGGATGATACATGTACATTCTGGCTTAGTCAAGTCAAATCAAATACCGTTTATTCATTCATACCATGAGTGTTGGATCACAATGTATAAAGATATACATTTTACATAGCTTAAATTAAAACTATATACACTGTGAGAGACTACGCTTATCAAGTGCTTTATCCGATTTCCGCATGCAAAGTTTTTCCTAATATCGAACCAATTTCAACAGCCGTTGTTTGACTGTACTCTTTGTTATTGAACGCGATGATAGTATTGTCCGGTGCTGTTTTTACCATGTCCATGTTAGCTGTAGATGAATGGTTGGTTCTCTTTTTTTTAGCGCGTCTTCACGTGCTTTCAGTCCTTTTTGTTTCGGTATTGATTAATATAGCTTCACCACATCAAAGCAAAATAAAGTTGTAATAAATATAATGATAATAATTAATATCTCAACAATTTCGGCTAGATTTAGCTCCCCTAATGCATTTATAGTCCTAACAAATATTGGCCCTCTAAGGATCTTCGACAACGACATGAATCTGTCAAAAATGCACTCTTTGCGATATTATTAACAGATGCGAACACAAGCACGGTCTTATACGTTTTGGTCAAATATAAACTGAGCTGTGTATGTTTCAAATGTAACGCTATTTAATTTTACCGACGAGAATAACGGACCAGAGATCTTTTAGCTAAGTTTATTGATGGATCTGACCACGGACACATATAAAACAATACAGGAAAACGGTTATTTGTTTTGATATGATATCCATGCACTCAAACATGCGTTCTTTACGTTATTGTTTGGTTTCAGTTTCATTTGCCACAAGCATATAATTTACTATCGGTATATGCTGTGAGAATTATATTAGTGTCAGTAAGAGTAAGTGGATTAACTGCATGTGATTCCAATATGTTAATATAAAAATATGTTAAAACCACGAGTCCGGATGCATAAAGTTGCATATCATGAGCTAATATTGTTTATAATTGGATGAAAGTCCGCCTGCATCATAAGATAATAATTAATAATTATTAAATGAGTGATACTTAGTATTTATAAAGTATTCAGAGGTTGTACTTTTTCATCGATCAGAGAACTGTTTTTAAGTTCCGGGTTCGAACCATATGGCAGGCTCTTTTTATATTTATCATTTCCCTTGTCATAACAATTATTTGTAAACTATTCCAATNGCCAGTTAATTTAAGACGGTATTTATCCTTAACCGTTCGTTACTTCCGCCGCCAATTTCAAAGTGGACAAAATGGCCGAGAACACTAGATGTCTCGATGCAGTTAACGAAGATGGTAAAGCAACGTCTTACAAATAAACAGGCGGCCATGTAGAGTAGATGCATTATTCGTTAATAATTTTACTACAAGCACGTATAAAGCTTAAAAATTGACACTCAAAATTCTCCGAACTTCCGAACTCCACAGTTTTAAAAATGTCAACAAAAAGAATAATATTAATAAACAAAAACAGACAATCCGCGTTGAAATTAATATTGACATATAGTCACGAATTGCTTTAAACTGTAATACAATAAGAACATGATGTTCAATAAATAAAATCCAGCCGTTGTTCATGTATAAAATGCAGTCTCCGCGAAAGTCCAAAACCATACAAAAGGTCTTTAAATCTTGTCACTTTTACTGGCCCAAATTCCAATCAACTGTAATCGGTACCTGTTATTAGCTCAGCTGTTTTCGAAGAAAACCCTAGGTATTGTCATAGCCAGCTCGTCCGCCATCTGCGGGGTCCGAAAACTTTAACATTGGCCATAACTTTTGCAATATTGAAGATAGCAACTTGATATTGGCATGCATGTGTATCTCATAGAGCTGCACATTTTGAGTGGTGAAAGGTCAAGGTCATCCTTCAAGGTCAAGGTCAATTTATTTTTTATTTTTTTCAAAACTGCACCCAAAGCCGAGATTGGCACCTGCTCTTGGTTGCTCTTGGTTTTTTACCAGTCATGAGAGCCAGTATTTTGGAATTTTTTCCCTCAACCTTTAAAAATTTCACTGGCTTTGTTTGAGGGCGGATGGACATTCCAGGAGACTGAACATGATACATGTAACTTGTAAGTGAGACATTAATAAAATATTCTGTCTCTCTAATAATATAAAATTATATATGTCATTATAGGCCATGATATTTTCTAGCATACCTGCATTCTCCAGCCCATTCTTTGGGTAATAAAAGCGTGCATACTAGACGTTGTTGTGCAAACTGCCACTACTATGGTATGTTGTCAATGCCTGGACATATACAGCTTCGTTCTCTTCAAGTCCTGAACTTTGGTATCTTCAAGTCTGAGTTTCATTCTCTCCAAGTCTTTGAGAATCAAAACCTACTTAGACATCCATATTTCAACATATCTAATCTCAAGATTGTTAAATTGGCATACAGACATGGAGAAAGTAAAGACCGTTACAATTCATAGGCCAGACTATCTTGCCACGAGAAAATAATTTCAGGTCAGTTATGAATTTTAACTGCCTGCCCTCAACAGTTAAAAATTTGAGAATATAATCAAACAGAATGTGGGAAAATTTAGGTAGGCAATGACAAACACTTGGAATATGAAATACCACAAGTAACAACTGGAATTTCGCTCTACTTTGACTTCACCAAGTTCCAGATACTGAAGTTCAGCTGTATATATGTATGCTATTGGTGTTGGCAGTACCTTTCTCAGAGACTGTACTAACCAGTTCCCTAACCTTCATAGGCTATAATTTTATGTGTCTCTGAATTTTTTACGGTTTACCTGGGTTAATAAAACCACAACATATTTTTACTTGGGCTCACCCCGCCGCTGGGTTAGGCATTTCTATGGTGTAACTGTGTGTGTATCAGTATGGCTAGTGACAAATCTGTCAGTTCATTTTTCTGTCCGCTTTATAAAAAGGCATTTGTTATCATTGGGTTGGCCAAATATGCATGCAAATGTAGCAGCAAGAAGAACAGTCAATGTCATAACAGTATTATACTTCATCACGCATTCTCACTACATGTACCCAACATACTTTTGTACTGTTTCTGCATGCATCACTCTCGTTTCATGTACTTTAAATAAAAATTTATATGAATTACAGCTTACTGTGAAAAATATTTTTGTATTTGTGTAAAGCATTGGATATCAAAATATAATTACCAGCATTGAAAATGTATTTTTGCTTAATGAAAAATATATTGAAATAAACAACAACAAGCCAAGTAAACATCAATTTGTAAATCAAAGTAAAGTGGTGCAAGAAATGGATTTTGTTCTATTAGCAGCTGTAATGCCTAAACTTCCTTTTGAGCAGGTACAAATACAGGCCTTTTTCTGTCTATTTGGGGAAAAAGTACCTAGCAAAATTGGGAATTTTCGAGTCGCGACAGGCCTTTTTCTGCCTATCTCACGGGTCAGATAGTCGGACCCATTACCCATGCCAAATATGCTTATTTTTACCCCAATTCTTCCCAATTTGGAAGATTTCGCGACTCGAAAAATCCCCATTTTGCTAGGTACTTTTTCCCCAAATAGACAGAAAAAGGCCTGCGCGAAATCTTCCAAATTGGGAAGAATTTTCATCGTCAAAAACATTATTTGGGAAGGGGGTTTTCAAGCCATTTAAGATAAAATGCATATAAATTATTGTTATATTTTGTGTAGGTTGTTTAACAAATAAAATTGAGATATAGAGTGTAATAATCATTAGTCATAAGACACTTCTTTCTAAAAAAAATGGGATTTTTTTTTGGAATGGGAAAAAAATATCCATTTATGGCAAGGGGAATGGGTCTGACTATCGGACCCGTGAGATAGGCAGAAAAAGGCCTGAGTTAAATCTACCAAGTTAACTTTTTCATTTATTATTTTATAACAACAAGTTTTTTAAAGAGACCACTAAATTTACCAAGTAAACCTTTTTAAATGGTGATTGAAACTATTGGTTTACCATGACCGGGTATTTGACGAGCCAATTTTCATGACAAATTATTTATACAGGGGTGTGTTTTCTACTCCTTTCAGCTTATAAATCTCCTTTACAATACCAAGCTTCAGATAGATCTTAAAGCTCACTATTTCAAAGTGAAAAGTTTTTATTAACAGAACTCTACAAGGAAGGTAGGATATTTATCACCAACCCTTTAAGTGTCTCCAATATCACACCAGGGGTTTTTATCTGATTTTGGGGAAAGGGCCTGGCCTTTTTTGAGGGGAAAAAAATGGCGCCAAAAGCTGGATTTTGGGGAAAAAATCACGCGAAATGCCAGATTTTGGGGAAAATAAGCAAAGTCTTAAATAATCACTTTAACATATTTTAAAGTTTTTAAAACGAATTCAAGGCAACAAATAATTTAATTATGCAATATTTTCTATTTTCTTCACTGGATCAGGTTAACTTTTGTATTTAAAGGTTAAATTTTTTTTTTAGGGGAAAATCATTTTTTGGGGAAAAATTTCTGTCAGAGGGGAAAAAAAATTCTAGGGGAAAGGGCCGAAATTCGGCGGGTGTTTCAGAAGGAAAAAAACCCCTGCACACCCCTGTTTGTTAAAACTATCTTTATAATCGAGCCACGTTCTGTGAAAACTGGGCTTAATGGCTTATGCATGTGCATAAAATGTCTGCCTAAACTGGGTTTTTGCTAAGAAAAGACTGACTTTAAATACAAAATTCCATAAAAGCGGAATGTGACCTCCCTGATTAGCCTGTGTGGACTGCGTAGGTTAATCTGGGACGACACTTAAGGCACATGCATTAAGCTAAGTTTTCCCAGAGCGTTACTCAATTGAATAATTTATTAAAGGTTATCACTACAACGACAGTCTCTGTGCTGTTTTTCAGATGGCAAGGAGGTGCGGCTGATCCTGGTGGGCGGGGCCTCCAGCAAACACAGGGCACTGAAGAATGCACTGGAGGTCAGGGGGTCAAACAGGGGGCACGATGTACTTAGGCTTACCCAGTCATAAAATAGAGGAGCACTCTGGCAAAATGGGGCTTAAAGCATGTGCGTTAAGTGTCATCCTACATTAGACTGTGCAGGCTCAGTGCTCCAGCTAGGATTTCAAAAATGGCAGGGGGGCTTTTTTGTCAAAAGGGCACTTTGGACGCGCAGTATTTTGTCAAAAGGGCACTTTCGAGCGCGCTGGCGTTTCTGGAATGCTTCCTCTTACATGTAAATTTATATGTTATTAATAATTGTTAGAATATATTATTCCCATTATAATAAAACAATTCAAATATTATGTCTACAATNATTGATATAACTCTGTATAATAATTCAAATTAAAATCATATAAATCATTATTATGTACTTTGTTACATGTAATTGATACAAAATTGTGATAAAATAATCATCAGACACTTCTTATTTTTTTATTTTTTTTTTTAATTGGGATTTTTTTTCCAAATTTTGGGAAAAAAGTATACCTTTTGCCATTGGGAACATAGCCGTTATTCGGCTATAAAATCGGGCCAAAAAAATCCCTGAATTCATAGGCCAGACTATCTTGCCACGAGAAAATAATTTCAGGTCAGTTATGAATTTTAACTGCCTCAACAGTTTCAAACTTTGAGAATATAATCAAACAGAATGTGAGAAAATTTAGGTAGGCAATGACAAACACTTGGAATATGAAATATCACAAGTAACAACTGGAATTTCGCTCTACTTTGACTTCACCAAGTTCCAGATACCGAAGTTCAGCTGTATATATGTATGCTATTGGTGTTGGCAGTACCTTTCTCAGAGACTGTACTAACCAGTTCCCTAACCTTCCTAGGCTATAATTGTATGTGTCTCTGAAATGTTACCCGGGTTAATAAAACCACAAAATATATTTACTTGGGCTCTGCACCCCGCCGCTGGGTTAGGCATTTCTATGGTGTAACTGTGTGTGTATCAGTATGGCTAGTGACAAATCTGTCAGTGCATTTTTCTGTCCGCTTTATAAAAAGGCATTTGTTATCATTGGGTTGGCCAATTATGCATGAAAATGTAACAGCAAGAAAAAGGTTTAAGTCATTACATTATTATACTTCATCACTGCATTCTCACTACATGTACCCAACATATTTTTGTTTTGTTTCTGCATGCATCTTTCCCATTTCATACACTTTAAATAAAAACTTGATATGAATTAAAGCTAACTGTGAAAAATATTTTATTAACTGTGTAAAGCATTGGATATCAAAATTTAATTACCAGCATTGAAAATGTATTTTTGCAGGTACAGTTAAATCTACCAAGTTAACTTTTTATACCCTCGAAGGTGGGCATATAGTGATCGCACTGTCCATCTGTATGTCCGTCTGAAATTCCATCACACTTTGCGTTTAGGTTTCGAAAAATGTGGAAAAAAAACTTTGCATTTAGGTTAACAAACATGTGGAAAAAGGGGGCATATGTCATCCAATGGTGACAAGCCTTGTTCATTTATTATTTTATAACAACAAGTTTTTTAAAGAGACCACCAAATTTACCAATTAAACCTTTTTAAATGTAAGCTCTTGGGTGATGGAAACTATCGGTTTACCATGACCGGGAATTTGACTGGCCAATTGTCATGATAAGTAAATTATACAGGGGTGTGTTTTCTACTCCTTTGAGCTTATCTCCATTTCAATTCCAAGCTACATGTACCAATAGTTTTTAACCTTTGCTATTTCAAAGTGAAGAGTTTTGATGAACAGAACTCTACAAGCAGGGTAGGGTATTTATTTCCAACCCTTGAAGTGTTTCAAAAATCTTTCCCCTGTTTGCTATAACAAACTTTATAATTTGAGTCTTGTTCTTGAAAAACTGGGCTTAATACATGTATGTAGTGTCATCCCAGATCAGGGACGACACTATGTGCCTAGACTAGATTTTCGCTAAGAACAAACTTACCTTAAAAGAAAATACTATAAAAGCGGAAATTGACATCCCTGATTTGCCTGTACGGACTGCACAGTCTTATCTGGAATGACGCTTTACGCGCATGCTCTAAACCAAGTTTTTCCAGAGGGAGACTTAATCGAATGAACGAAAACACTACAACCCCAGTCTACATGCTGTATTTCAGATGGCAAGGAGGTTCGGCTGATCCTGGTGGGAGGGGCCTGCAGCAAACACAGGGCACTGAAGAATGCACTGGAGGTTAGGGGGTCAAACAGGGGACACCATTTACCTGGACTTTCCCAGTCATAAAATAGAGGCGCGCTCTGGGAAAATGGGGCTTAATGCATGTACCTAAAGTGGTGTCCCAGATTAGCCTATGCAGGCTTATCTTGGACTATACTTTAAACACATGCATTAAGCCCAATTTTCTCAGAACAAGGCTCATATCTTTACTCTAGGGTTTATATCAAGAACTATTTTATTTCAGAAAAGGGAGGCAGTCAATACTTTCCTGACGACTTGCTCCTGTTAACAGTAAAATATATATTGCCCTGTACACATGTCAAGATGTCCTGCACAATTTTACCCTTCCTACTGAGAAGCAAAGTAAGAATGGCTATATGCACCTAGCTTACAACCAGAACAGTACTCGCAGGCTGTCCAGGTTTTATGCTGTTTGCTGCTCATCAGTATGTTAAGGTTGTAACTTTAGGCTTTAAAACTTAAATGTTGTAAGAAATATTTTTATGTCCACCAGTATATACTGGGGGACATATTGTTTTTGCCCTGTCTGTTGGTCTGTTGGTCTGTTGGTTGGTTGGTTGGTCTGTTTGCGCCAACTTTAACATTGGCCATAACTTTTTCAATATTGAAGATAGCAACTTGATATTTGGCATGCATGTGTATCTCATGGAGCTGCACATTTTGAGTGGTGAAAGGTCAAGGTCAAGGTCATCCTTCAAGGTCAAAGGTCAAATTTATGGGTCAAAATCGCTCAAAAGTGGACATAGTGTTTCACAAACACATCTTGTTTTAATTCGATTTTCTTAGAAACAACAAACACATCAACATGCGTATCTGAATGTAAAAGGGTTAATGTAAGGCTTGCTGACCTTTTTAGAACCTTCCCTATGAGGTATTGGAGTCAGAGACAGGCAGTGATTATGTGGCGGATACCACAGAGTTTGACACCATCTTCGTGCTGGATGAGTTCAAGGGAGACGTGTTTGAGCAACTGAGGAAGGCCGATGTCCGCATAGTGGGACCCCCTGTGATCATCAAGTGTGCTGCAGACAACCAGGTGAGACTGGTTACTAGTTGAGCTCACCTGTTCTCACGGTAGCTTTTAAGTAGAATTCTGCCCCCTATTATACTTATAAAAGTCCAGTGAAGGTTTGCGTGTTAGTTAAAAATTCAGGTTGAATTTCTATAACAATTTTAAAGAAGTCACATTGGAAAATACATACTTTAAGACATTGGGAATGGGGCTGATTTAAGACCCCAAATTTGACCAAAATAAACAACTTAATTGAAAATCTAGTTTCTTGGCAAGGTCACATTTCTTGCTTTAATGTATTAACTTTCAGCTGTTGTAAGTTTACATATACTATGTAAATCATAATGATATTCAACTTCTAATATGTCTTTGTGGTCATTATAGCAGGTGACTGACAGAAAATGTACATAATATTATCAAAGCTCTGATTTGTTAGGTAAACAAATGGCATAATCAACGATTTTCCTTGTCCAATTGGGAAAAGTACACGTACCAGTCCAATTGGGAAAAATCGAGTCGTGAAAACCTCAAAATTGGGAAAAATCAAGTCGTGAAAACCTCAAATTGGGAAATTGGTTTATTTGATTTGTTGGCTCCCAAATACTTAGTGTTTTCAAGATGTCAATATTATATTAACATTCAAGCCATAGAGCTGCAAAGGGAAACTAACTAAATGTTGCATTTTCCAAAAAAAAAAAATTTTTTTTTTTTTTTTTTTTTTACCTTAAATTGGGAATTTTAGGACAGCAATTGGAAATTTTGTAGTTTTTTCGTAATTGGGAAAGTGCCGTTTACCGGTACTTTATAAAGAAGGAGAAAAATCGCTATTAATCGACACGGACTTGAGAAGCCAGTTTATGGCAGTCACTTGCTAGAGCAGATTATGCTAGAGCAAACATGTCCGTAAGGCATTGTTTGTAATGAGATCACTGATTAGCCTATTGTTGCAGACACTTGGGGCCTAGCTTACATGTATCTCTGACATCTCAGAGTCAGTTTTCCACTCGGTTAAGCACAGACTCACTAAATTTAAATTTATATTAACAAAAATGATTTTAAATCTTCAAATTATTATTGTATAATGATTTGTTTGCAACAGGTTAATACTCAATTAAAAAATAGCAAAACACATTTTATGAAAGAGCAAAATTAGACATGTGGATTAGTTTCATTCCAAAACGAGCCTTTATGTAAGAAGAGGCCAATTTTGTCTGGATTTATTTTGAAATACTATCACACTGTCCGTTGATAGACATGATTATCTTATCATGAATAATAGACAGACAGTTGTGATAATTGGTCTACTTTGAACTTGAGTGAGCCCTAAAGGGCCATCAAAGATACTTGTTAATTACCTGGTATAAAATTAAATATTGTGCTGTTTTTTCTAAAAATATTGACTTTCAACCTGTAAAGTTTTTTGTTATCCCCCGCCAAAGGCAGAGTGATATAGAAGTGGCGTCCGTCCAGCCGTCATTCTGTCCGTCTGTCAATTTATTTTTTTTAATTGGTGGGGGATATCATTTCAACGAATTTGCTTGTTCTTCATAAATTAGTTTAAATAATTTTCAGACCCCAGTTTCATCACACCAACTTATGTTTCTATGGTTACCTGTATATCTCTTTTGTTTCAGCCAATCCCCTACAACTCCAGGCCACAGTACTGTTGCTCTATGACTGGCCTGAAAGTGTGCTTCACAGGCTTCAAAGAGAAATCAGAATTGGTAGGTCTCTTGTTTAAATCGTTTTTTGTATAATAGCTCTTCTTTATTTTTTGGCAAGGAAATGGAACGGATGCACGTTTTCCAGTGTACATTTCAAAATTTATGTCTTAACAAAAATGTCAGTCCCAATTATTGGATTGTTTCTATTTTTGAAAGTCTCACAAAACTCCATAGTTTTGACTCCCATTTTGTTCATTTACATAAATAAAACTGGGAATTCACTCCGAATTGGGACAAAAAAATAATGTTTTGATATATAAGTTTTGAACTTTTGGTGATAAAACTTACATAAACCAGTTAATGCAATACATAAACATCAGTGAAATGGGTATTTCACTCTATTTCTAGACTAATCATCTCTATTTCTAAACATAAAAATTGTCAATCAATCAATTGGGAATTTTTTAACTGTATTTGAGAAAGATTTTTTTTTTTTGCCATTTTGAATATTACCCAATAACAATAACGGTTATAAAACCAGCCAAAAAAAGCCCTGCAATTCAATAAATGAGCCTCGCTCTGGGAAATCAGGGCTTAATGCATGTGCATAAAGTGTTGTCCAAGATTAGCCTGTCCAGTCTGCACTAATCAGGGACAACACTTTCCGCTTTTATGCCATTTTTTGGTTAAAGGAACTCTTCTTGGCAAAAATCAAAAAATTCAGTTTTAGCGGAAAGTGTCGTCCCTTATAAGCCTGCACTGGCTAATCTGGGATGACACTTTACGCATATGCATGAAGCCCAGTTTTCCCAGAGTGAGGCTCAAATAAATTAGAGTGACACTTTCCAATTGCAGAGCCATTTTGTTGACCTGGTACACTACATGGGTGGCAATGTACGGAAGGACTTCAAGTGTAACATCACACACCTGGTTGCCAACGCCATCGATGGAGAGAAATATGAGGTAAGACACATACTCATTCAGCAGGGCTAACTCTGCCAACGCCATCAATGGAGAGAAATATAAAGTAAGCAGGGCTTACTCTGCCATTCCCAAATGTCTACAAATTGACTAAATAGGCTAATGAAAATTAAATTGACTACAGCCTTTCATTGATGAATACCCATAAAATTACCAAAATAAGTAGAATTTTGCCAAATTGTGAACAATTTTGGTAAAGAACCAGGGGTTTTTCAGCACTGTCTGCGCCTCCGGAAAACGGAGGCATTCCTAAAGCAAACGGACCCGTTCCCAATCGAATCTTAATTACATATTTCCCAATTTTTTTTATTTTTTTTATTTTTTTTTTCAAAATCGTAAAAAGTAAACATAATTTATATCGAAAGAGTGACTTTCCTTCATCCGCGACGTAATAAAGCCTTTAGCGACTCAGATAAAGTTCAGTCTTCATCAAATACATTCAAACATGAAATGAATAAACGTTGAACATGCCCAATATTGCATGTGTATACACGTGTATATAAAGAAGACAAAATAACAAATAAAAACAAATTTATTTGTTAAACCACTGACTTATTTAAGCATGATAAATTCACAATGTTTTCCCAAAATGAGCCGTTTCATCGAAGCAAAAATTCCCAAAATGGACAATTTTGTCGATAAAAAATTCCCAATTTGGTCAGACTCCTTTTCCCAAAATAGGCAGAAAAACCCCTGAGAAGATTTTGAGCCAGTGGAAGCCCTGGGTAAAGAACATCCTCATTCTGGACATTTACTGACTCTAATGGGAATGAGGCTGGGGGCCCTTTCAGTTTCAGGAGAGAGTTTTTACTCAGATTACCTTGACATGGGAGAATTTAAATACACTTTTTCTCAAACTATCTTGCTCCATGATAAGTTTATGTGTTAATTCGTCTTAGCTTGTCTGGACTGTAACTTAATCATTCATCGTGTAATTTAAAAACAACCTACCACAAATGTTCACTATCATAAGATGGGTGTGCATCATCTGTCTCCTTACTTTAAGGTCAGGGTCTTATTTAGAGATCAAAGGTCAAATATGGCTAAAAAAGCAAGTTATTCTTACTGTAACTTTGTCATTCATCATGCACTTTTAAAATAAATTCAGGGTTTTTTTTGGCCCGATTTTATAGCCGAATAACGGCTATGTTCCCAATGGCAAAAGGTATACTTTTTTCCCAAAATTTGGAAAAAAATTCCCAATTTAAAAAAAAAACAAAAAAAAACAACAACATTTTTTAGAAGTGTCTAATGATTATTTTATCACAATTTTATTTCAACTACATGTAACAAAGTACATAATAATGATTAATATGATTTTGATCTTTTAATTTGAATTATTATACAGAGTTATATCAATATATATGGTTGTATTAAAGTGCTACCAAAGAAGGCTACTGAATTTATTTTCCCAATTTCTTGAAAATGCTGATAAAATTCCCAATTCCAAAGCCATGGGCTATCTTCCCAAAAAGGAGAAAAAAAAAACCCTGAAATTACCACAAATGTAGAGAAGGTGTTTTCGGTGGGATAGGCAAATGTCAAGGTCACACCAAACATACGCATGGTGCAGCTTTTCAAATAGTTACAGACTTATTGACAATGGGCCTGTTGCTCAAAAGAATCTTGTTATTATTTGAAATAATTAATATCTAATGGTAGTTGCTTTGAAGTTTAAATAGATATTATTATTGGAAATAAACATGTAGGTAATGTTTATACAGCATTTTAACACTTGTTTTACTTAAATCAACATACATTGAAAAATTCCATCATTTTTTGTATTCTTTCAAAAGGTATATATTTTTTGTTTGGGGGGGGGGGATTTTATACTTTTCACTGGGGGGATTGAGGTTCAAAATTCAGTCTCCAATATAAATATATAAACAGCCCTGTCATTGTGTTTGTTTGGAAGTGTTTTGGGTGGTTGTCTAGTGTCTGTCTTATTTGCTGCATTATATTCGAAATGAGCTGTGCTATGGGAAAACAGGGCTTTATGCATGTGCATTAAGTGTGGTCCCAGATTAGCCTCTGCAGTTGGCACAGGCTAATCAGGGCCACCACTTTCCATTTTTATGGACATTTTTGTTTAAAGGAAGTCTTTTCTAAACGAAAATCCAGTCTGGGCGGAAAGTGTTGTCCCTGATTAGCCTGTGCATACTGCACATGCATTAAGCCCTGTTTACCCAAAGCAAGCTAAAATTAATTGTAATATCACCAGTATAAAACATTTTTATTTTATGCTTTCCGGTTGTTTATAGAGAAATATCAGTGAAATAAAACTGATATTTCACTGTTACAAACAGTGAAAAATAACAGTGAAAATTATTGATATTTTTCACTGTTTTACTGTAAAATGACGTCATTTTTTGGACAAAATGACGTCATAATTCCAGCGAAATTCTCCAGTTAAACTCTTTTACACTGTAAATAAACGGTAAAACAGCATAAAATAAAAAGAAAATTTGTTGGAATCGGTGCAATATCAATTTTAATTCACTCGTGATCATAGAAAAAATATAATATGAGTTTCTATGATCACTCGTGAAATAAAGTCGATATTCGACCGATTCCAACAAATATCGTCTATGTATTATAATTTGATTGCCATAGACTTAGGAATAAATAATAGCATTGAAAGTGTTTTCTTATATGATTGCTTTACATTTTAATCTTGAACAATAATATTATTGCACAGAACCCTGTGTGACAAAACTCTAGTATTTTTATTGTAAGTAAAACAGTTTTGGTTAGTTATTTCTAGTGTCTTCCATATTGGCTGCCTTGTCTTCTTACCTCTTAATCTCTTTGCATAATACAAATTAGCCGCTCCTGAACATAAGCTTTTTTCTGATATCTTGTGAATTAGAATCAATTATCTACCGTTATCAACAAATATCCTTTATTTCCTATTAGAATGCGTTGGTGACTATGGCCAAGTGATTGTTTAAAAAAAAAAATTGTGCTTGCTTTTCAAATGTGACATAATGCCTCAGAGCTTTGATTGTAATTTCCGATTACTCCCAACTTGAAGATTACAGCATAATGATGACATGTTTACAAACAAACAGATTAAAGGCTTGTGGCAAGTAAGCCTGTAACCCATCAAATGTGTCAGTGCTATTGTTGCATTAAAAATGTACATGTTCAAATTTGGGTCGAGTGTGAGGAAAAACTCCTTTACAAGAAATTGTGTACATTGTAAGTGCAAATCCTAAGTGTTGTTGGGGTTAAGATTTTTTTGTATTGAGCAGAACATTGACAAATAAAAAAAAGGGACAAAAAGGGTGGGGCATTAAAATGAAAAAAGGCCCCCTTGCTAATCTGCTTTAGCTAAATCCCTACACTTGAATGAAATTGCAACTCCAAATGAAGAAGTGTTTCTGTGTCTGTATTGTACATAATCTGAAAACTAGTTTTGAAAATGATATGAGATCACAGGGCCCTTGTTTGGCCGTTTTTGAGGCCGAAATTCGGCCCCATTCCCCCCTTAAAATAGTATACTTTTTCCCCCTATTTCAGCTAAAAATTCCCCCCTCCAAAAAAAAACATTTTTTTTATTTTTTTATTATTATTTGTATACCTATATTGCCAGCTGGTATCGTGCTATTAACGTTTGATTAAATGTATATTTATTAAAATTACATTAAAATATAGCAATTTTATGTGTTGAATGGTTGGTCAGGGCTCGACACTAAGGCACGTCCGAACGACATTCACTGTCTGTACCTAGGTCCGGGCTAGCCAATGTCCCAGGAACATGCCCGACCCGTCGTGTGTATTCTGGGCGGGATTATGTGTTCAGACATGTCCGACATAAACATGCAAAGGCTGATCAAAATTGGTAGCTCGTCAGCCCAAAATGTCCAATAAAATATTTTCAAGTTTTCACATCGAATTAAAATTATTTACCGAATTTCGGCGGACTACGCACTTTTCCTAACGTGAAAAACGATCGCAATTGCCCATTATTTATCCCGCTTTTGATTGGTCCAACATAATCACGGCGAAAATTGGGATTATGTTCGATGCAGAATTTTCTTCCGTAAGTAAACAAATAAATATCGGTGTTTCTCTTCATCTTCGCGGCGAGTCAAACGGTGTATGCGTCAATCAGGGTTCGGTACATTTGACCTTCACTGGACCTAGTTAAATTCACGAGTCGGCCGTGGACACTAATTTTGTTCACGCATTTAAATTTTCTATTTAATCCGACATTCATAACTTAATCCAGTTTGGTCCAGATTTTGTGCCTTCTTTGTACATTACATTCACGCTTGTGTAGTGCGACAAACAACAACCCCACTTGCCTATCATGAAAGACATGATGCCAGCTGTAAATCACATTCTTGGTAATCATATCAGCCAATCAGCGCTCAGGCAGCCGATTACACGCGTCCCCACATGAAGGTGTATACAATAACTGTAAATGTCACAGATCTATACTGACCTATCTAAACGACTGTAGTGCTGTAGATACTGCGTAAATGACTTGCTTTTAATGCAGAGAAAAAGTCTCCACAATCTAGAAAATACAACACCGATTTTTAAATGTGCTACAAAGTTTTATTCATCAATCAAATTATAAAGCCCATGCTTTCCTTGAGGAATATATCAATAAACTGCATTTTAAATAAGCTTTTCAACGATGTAAAAATCTTAATACAGTAGGATCAGATGACAATTAAATCCCAGAGTGAAGTCGGAGACAACAAACGCTTTTTAACGGATCATATTTCGAAATAGATTTGGAACGTATTTTTATCGAGAAAACACGTCACTACCTATTTTATTTCTATGATAAATATAAGTGTTTTGATAAAACTTGGGTCAGGGCACATGGAAGATTGGTCAGGGCTAGTAGGTTCTGCATTTACTAGCCCGAATGGGCTAGTTGAAATAAAAGTGAGTGTCGAGGCCTGTTGGTGAAAAGATCTTCTAAAATTCCCCTTTTCGCCCAAAACGATGCGAAAATTTCCTCCCTTTAAGAGCCCCGGCCCCAATCCCCCAAAGTGTAGCAATTAAGTAGTTTAACAACAATAATTGTGTTCTTTGTTCGTGAGTTTAGTGTTACAATAGAAAATTGCTATTTGATAGTATCAAGAGATTAACAAATCATGTTTACAAAGAATGTTATAGTTGTTTTGATTCTCAGTTGTCAGTATGTCATGATCACAGTTAAGTGTCTTGGTCAATAGCTTGTACTTTTTCAATGAATACTTTTTGCCAGCAAGGATTGGTGGGCACTTTACTATTAGCCTTGTACTGTAAAAGTCATAAGAGCTTGTACTCTTTCTTCTTGTGGTAACCATATTTGATGCACCGATAGTGTGTAAATGTTGAGCAAAGTGTCTCCAGGAAATGGGAATAGAATTTGTTTAAATGTTGACATTATTACATGCTCATGAAAAAAATATAATTTAATTCTTATACTGGAAGTCTGGTGAGAAAATTGTCCACAGGAGGAGGAGCAAAAGAAGCGATAATGTTTAATGTTGGATTTTATACACTATTAAAATCATCGTTAGCATCAATCATTGTTGTAGTTACCCTTAAAAAATATATTATATTATAAAATGATAATTAGATGTAAAAATAAGAAATCAAGGTGCAAGATAAATTTGTAATGCAGGAACACGTGTTACAATTCAACCTTCTGACAGGCAAAAATAATTAAATTCTGGGATTGTTAAAACACATCACAAGATTAAGCTATAATGGTCCATAGAGTTAACCCGTTTATGCCTAGTGGACTCTCCCATCCTTCTTAATTGGATCAATTTATTTCCAAAATTAGGGATGTCTAGTAGATTTATTTCTATATTTAGAATATTTCTTATAGAAATTCCTTTTAGCAAACAGCGCAAACCCTGATAAGACGCCGCATCATGCGGCGTCTCATCTGGGTCTACGCTGTTTGCCAAGGCCTTTTTTCTAGACGCTACGCTCACATGGGTTAAAAAGAAGGTTTTACCCAAATCTATTGCATTAAAACTTTTAAACGATTTTGAGTATCAAAAACAAAAGTCACTTAGACAATAATATTTTTATTTTATACAGTTTATTGGAAGCTGTTGATGAGTCACTTTTAACAACACTTTGTAAACAGCCTTTTATTGGAAATCTTCATTATTCAAGATAAGAATCACAGTTTCTGTTTCTTAATAATTAGGTATGACTTATGGGCAGTGTACATGCCAAGTGGACATATGTTTGGGATGACAATGATTGTTTCTCAGATGTATGTCAGTAGGAAATTAATGTGAATCAAGTTACTCTTGAAAATGATTAATAAACTATTAGTAAGTAGTCTGTGTCTAGACATTTTCATGGGAAAATCCTGAACCATTTCCCACTCAAAAACAAAGTGGAGATGGCTTTTGCAAACAGCATAAAACCAGAACAGCCTTCGAGTAAAGCCTGCGAGTAACTCGCAGTCTGTTTGGGTTCGGGTTTTATTCTGTTTGCTGCTCATCAGTATCTTAGGGTTGGAAATAAAGCCTTTAAAACTTAAATCAAGTAAGAAAGGTCTTAAATTTAAATTGATTTTCTAACACACTACAAATGCGTCAAAGTACGTATTTGAGTGGTAAAGGGTTAATCAGCAAAACTATAATAAATTATTGTCTTGTGATAAGTGGTAGCAGCAGGGGTTTTCTGCCTATTTTGGGAAAAGGAGTCTGACCAAATTGGGAATTTTTATCGACAAAATTGTCCATTTTGGGAATTTTTGAGTCGATGAAACNTTTTTTTCAAAGAATACTATCAGAATAGCAAACATTTTGGATCCTGATGAGACGCAACGTTCTGTGGCGTCTCATCTGGATCCAAACTGTTTGCAAAGGCCTTTGGATATTCTGTTCCAGCGCTCAAAGGGTTAATGGGTTTGTTTTCCATGATAGCAGTGCTCATGCAGTGACTGTGTTTCACCATTTTGGTAATGGGGCCTGGTCCCTTTGAATTTGCAAAAATCATGTGGTTGTAACTTAAATTGGGGAAAATAGGATTTGTTAAGCTTATTAATACTATGAGGATGAGAATATAAGTGTCTTTGAAATTATATTTGCGTTTTTGGAAACCTTCATTTGGGAATTTTAGGCAGTCATCTTAGTAAAAATTGACTCTTTTTGAGCTTACGAACGGGGCTGCATTTCAGCCCAAATATGACCCCCCCCCAAAAAAAAACAACAAACAACAACAAAAAAACACTGTCATGTATCCAAATATGGGGATAATGTAATACTGTTTGTTGTTGTAATGGTGGCCATGAGGGTGATGTTGATGGTGATGATGATTGTGATGGATGATGATAATGATGCTGGTGATGGTGGAGGGACAGATAATGATGAACATGATGATTTTGATGGGGGATGATGATGATGATAAAGATGGTGGTGGTGGTGGTGGATGATAATAATGGTGGGCAATAAAAATGCTGATGGTGGTGATGATAGTGGTAATGTTTCTTCTGTAAATTTTAAATTTACAGCATCAATTGATAAATTGTTTTATTTTAATTTCCTGCTTTAATCTTGCCTAAGCTGTGTCATGTTTGAAATTTTGAATAGGTGAATAATCAGCTTTCTTTGTAAAGTCATCAGTACACTGTATAAATATTTATGTATCACATTAATTTAACTACATCAGTACGTAGCACAATGACCTCATTTACAATAATTTCCTGTGACACATGCTGTATATCTTAATACCTTTAGTGTGTAGTGTTGTTTGTGACACCAGCAGGGCTTAAATCTGTGCCAAGCACCTGTCCACACTGATTGCCCATTGTTTGACTCTCAGATCATAGGGTGTTGCGCAATCATTGTGTGCATTTGTTGTTAATTTATTGGGCGGTGACAGTTCTTAATAGCAGTTTAGCCGATTACCATAAGGATAATTTTTGACTAGTTATAGATAAATGTTAGGTTGTTTTACTGTGTTTATGATTACCTTTAGGATAAATGTTTGACTTGTTATAGATAAAGTTTATGAGTTTATGATGGTGTTATTATTGTTGAAGGGGTTGTTAAGGCTATGTTAGATTTCTAACTGGTTATTAAGCTCAGATAAAATTGATAGATATACTATGTTCAGTGTGTGTGTTAAGTTATTACATGTTGATGTTGTGCAGTATAAACTTCATTGAGCTTCTTTAATTGCATGGTTCAGGTATTACAAATCTTTGCCACCAGTTGTGTGTGTAAGAAATTGTTGAAATACTTTGCCACACAATCATTTTGAAAAGCAGTGTGTATGTGTGTTAACATGTTAATTTGCATTACAATAAATAATTAAAGTGTCTCTTTAAAAATAAAAAAGGTTTCCAGCGTATAACTTAAGTGTTACCAATGACTGCGGATGTTTAGCTTCCTGTTCGTAAACATTGTGTATAAGATGATGTGAATATGAAGTGCAGTGAGCCATACTCTGTCATGCAGTTGGCTTTTATAGTTGTTAAAAGTGTTTTATGATCAACCATTGCAAACATGGAAGTAATATCAGAAAGCATGGAAGTAATATCGGAAGAAGAGGAGGTAAAAATACAGTTAATGCAAGAGATTTCATTTGAAATCAAACTTGAAGAATAAATTCAACTTATTTACTATCTTTGATTTTGTGAAAATGTATAAATTTCACACATTAAATGCAATTATAATGTTATCAAAAGAATGTTTGGACAGGTTTTTCTGTTTGATGTGACTTCTTGTTGAGAAATAATTTTAGAAATGTCTAGTGGTTTAACCACAGATCAGAACAACAAGGGGTTGTGTATTGGCTGATAAACAATGATTATGGGAAACTAATTATATTTGTTATTTAATGTGACAAACATGATGCAGTTGGAAAGAAAACTAAATCTTCTACTTTGCTGTCTTCAAGTTTAGAACTATTTTTGCGGTGTTCATGGGTATATTAACTCTTTCAGTGCTGGAACCGAATTTTGAAGGCCTTTGCAAACAGTTTGGATACAGATGAGACGCCACAGAACGTGGCGTCTCATCAGGATCCAAACTGTTTGCTACTCTGATAGTATTCTTTGAAAAAAAAATGAAGAAAATGCTTATTTTAGAAATTCAGCAGACAACATTTTAGCAGACGACAAATTTAACAGCATGCAAAGGGTTAATAATGATAATTTTTATCTTTGTTCATTGGGAGGCAAGCAACTGCAGTCATTGTAAAGCCAGCCCAAATTGTTATATAATTTTAGACCAAGAAAAAGTTGCAAGTCTCCTATATGAAACTGAAAATAAGAGCCAGTCTGATTATCAAAATTTATAGACCTTTAGGTCTGGCATGCATTGTCCGAATTTTTCAGTCACTGGCTAGGAGTATGATATTAGAATAATGAAAAAAGTCGCCATGGAGTAGTGGAAAAGGTGTCCACCTAGCGAGGTCACGGGTTCAATCCCCACTGTGGGAGCTTTCTTTAGATCTCCCCCATAGACACCCAAAACTGGTTCTACGCAGGTAATGGACATGAGAATGTTTAGATAATTTTAAGGCTTTTGATGTAATCTAGAAAAAATAATGGAGCGCTGTTTAAACTAAAGAATATGTATGATCCCAGATGAAATCATCCTGTTGCAGTGTGCAGTGGGCCTGGATAAGCCCATCATGAGTTCTGATTGGCTGACACGGGTCTGGACAGAACGGGACAAGGTGGATTTCCGTGCTGATGATCCATGTGTGGTATGTAATATAATGTTGACCTACTTTGATTATTGGTCGTAACAGAATGTCTTGGCCTAATATGATTAACGGCCATAGCACCTATGAAATGCTTGAGTAATGGCCCTTGATTGATCTAAAATTGACCATGTACCAGTTAGTGCCCACTTGGTCAAATTGTTTTCATTGATTCTTTGTCAAACTTAATTCAAATGTTCTTAATAATAAAAAAAGGAAGTTTAGTATCAAGCCCAATCATCTCTGGAAGTGTGATGGTATGGCCATTGATACATCTGAAATTTGAATTTGAATTTAAACTTTTATCTGTTTGTGTAATATCTCAATCAAGATTATAATCAGAATTTACCCTGTAACTTTGAAGTGGTAAAATATTTGAAATTAGCCGTTGTAGCTTTTTTATACGCCCGTCTATAACACAATCTTAATATTGACAAACCCTGATCCCCTTTCGTTTTTGACGGAATTCTGAATTGTCGTTCCAGAGTTATGGGACTTTGTTCGTCAAAATTTCGTGATTTCATTGAATGTCCTACTGTAGCTCAAATATCCTTCGATGGATTTTTTTCAAATTTCAACACAATCTTAATATTGATAAACCCTGATCCCCTTTCGTTTTTGACGGAATTCTGAATTGTTGTTCCAGAGTTATGGGACTTTGTTCGTCAAAATTTCGTGATTTCATTGAATGTCCTACCGTAGCTCAAATATCCTTCGATGGATTTTTTTCAAATTTCAACACAATCTTAATATTGATAAACCCTGATCCCCTTTCGTTTTTGACGGAATTCTGAATTGTTGTTCCAGAGTTATGGGACTTTGTTCGTCAAAATTTCGTGATTTCATTGGTATGAATGTCAAGGAGACGGCGCTCCATGCTCATGTACTTATAAAATAAACCATGTATTCAAATACAAATAAACTGAAGTAAAAAAATGATTCAAAGGGTTATTTATTACCTTACTACTTCATTGGCGAACGACGGGCGTATCATGCGCTCATGGCGCAGCTCCTCAGTTAATTATTAAGATCAATAGTTTTTATCAGATCTTCACCAAATTTTTTTTGATCTTTTATTAGCCAATGTTTATGATGATGGAAATCTGCTTGGGTATACCTATTGATTTGTCTTAAAATGTGCTTTTTATTTTGGTGTGTCTTAGTCCTGTGTTGAGTGTTGTTATTAATCAACCTTTTGCTGGTTACCAGTCTTTAGGGCGCATTTTTCATCTGATCTTGTCAGATTGTTTATCATAGTTATATCTAGGCTGAGTTCGAATCTGGTTCATGTGCTTCAACAGACTAGATCATCAAATAAAAAATAAAATTGTTACTCTATAGGCGACATTTACGACTCAAGCTTGGTTAAACTTGGCCAAGTTTGAATCTGGGTCACATGCATCCTAAAAGGAGGTCTACAGGACAAATTTAAGAGAAACCTTGTGACCACTCTGGAAATAAAATATATGACTCAATCTTGATGAAACTTGGTCAGAATGGTCATCTTTACAATATCTTTGCCAAGTTTAAATCTGTGACATCTCTGCTAAAAAACTAGTTCACCAAGTCAAATTAAAAAACACACCTTGTTACATGTACCACTCTAGAAGCCATATTCATGGCTCAATCTTGCTGAAACTTGGTCAGAATGTTTATCTTGACAATATCAATGTCCAGGGTTTTTTTTGGCCCGATATTTATAGCCGAATAACGGCTATGTTCCCAATGGCAAAAAGTATACTTTTTTCCCAAAATTTGGTAAAAAAAATTCCCAATTTCCAAAAAATTTGTAAGTGTCTAATGATTATTTTATCTCAATTTTATTTCAATTACATCTAAAAAAGTTTATAATAAGGATTTATATCATTTTATTCTGTTAATTTGAATTATTATTAAGACTTATATCAAACTAGTTTTCCCCAATTCAGTAGACTTTTTGCGCGAAAAAATTTCAATCCTGAATTTATTTTCCCAATTTCTTGAAAACGCCGATAAATTTCCCAATTCCAAAGCCATGGGCTATCTTCCCAAAAAGTGGGAAAAAAACCCTGATGTCATGTTTCAATTTTGGTCAAGTGGCTTCAATAAGTAGATCAGCAGATCATGTTGTCATCAATTGAGGTACGACAAACACTTATCAGCGCTTAAGTGCCACCACGGTTGTCCTTTTGTTATCGTTTAAACATATGTCCAAAAAATATTGTCTGATCATTGAAACTTATATTGTATTTTGATTTTTTTTTTTTTAAATAACTCTTTGTTTACCTGATTGTGGAATACTTTCAAACCAAAAATGTTTGTGTGTGTTCAGATGAAGTACAAGGTACCTCCATTTTACAAGAGATGTCTCAGCTTCCTGGGATTCTCACATGAAGAACAGAACCATATGGAGGAAATCACCATAGAAAATGGTGGGTCATCTTGTAGAGACCTAGTTTAAGCCTTCGTTATTCTTGTATTATACCCCTGTTTATAAGATCCCTACTGTGGTCACAGTGCAGCGACACTTTACAGCAGTGTGGGTGCATTTGCGGATGGGAATCCTCAGATTCTCAGTTATATTAACCTGGGCATGTTTCTTGCACTTATACAGGAATCAACGCTTTCATAAAATTCAGTTCTATTTAAATTAGTTGGCAACAGTATACATTGCACATGGACTTCTCATGTTAAGCGGGTAAACTAATATATTCAATGTAGAATATTTATTTTGTTTGAGATTTTTCAAAGCACACATGTTTATCTTTGTGATTTTAGACAAATGGAAATTACTCAATTTACAATTGCTTGGGGGAGGGGGATTGTAAACTTAGTCGGGCAAAACCTTGATCTGCCTATTTAGATTTGACTGGTCAAGCTTTCTTATGAATAGATGCACTTCAGGTGGCACGTTTGCCAATGTTGGGGACAAGGAGTGCAGCCATCTGATAGTGGACGAGGCCCTGAAAGAACTGCCTGACCATATCAACCTCCCGAAGCATGTCGTCAAGGGAGAGGTGAGAGTAGGATAATAACCCTTTGAGCGCTGGCGTCTCATCAGGATCCAAACTGTTTGCTATTCTGATAGTATTCTTTGAAAAAAAATGCTAATTTTAGAAATTTAGCAGACAACATTTTAGCAGACGACAAATTTCCCAGCATGCAAAGGGATAACAGAGATAGGGTGAAGAGTGCTGAACACAATCCTTTTTGTTTCTCCCAGCTGCCCTTCTTGACTGGTCATTTTACAAGAAGTCCGAAAATCTGTTTGAAATTTAATATTGTTTTGCAAATATTCAATTGCAATGATTACACTGTTTGTAATGAAGAAGCTCAATTACCAGTGTAACTGTTAGACCAAGAAATTCCTTGGATTTATTGTAATAATAAATAGAAAATGTCCCCTGACTGGTCCAGCTTTTCAGGCTGCCTCTTTTTTAGCATCACACTGTACGTGCAGATTGTCTCCTGCAGGATGATAACAAGGGTGCTGGGGCAGGGTACAGCCACTAACATATTGTCACGTTAATTTTTATTTTACAAATATTAATTGAATTACTTAAATTTAAAGAAAGTTTGTCAGACATCTCTGGCCGGATGACAAATAAAATTGCTGATGTAAAACGAATAAAAGTGATGTCATAAATAAAGTTAATGGGAAGTAACTTGCATTTTATTAAAAAAAATAATAGAACAGAAGCATTATCTCCCTTTATCTGCCTTTAGTATGGTGTTCATTTCTTGAGATGCTGAACTGATGGGGCTTTGTCACAGTTTCTGTTTGAATGTGAACAACTATTTTACGAAAAAACAAGACTATTGCCAAGCAATATATGTCCCCTACCCGCTCCACCATTGTCAGATTTTGTATTATTATTTTTTGTTGCCATAGCAACCAGAATTTTTGACGTAGGAACAAAATGAAATGACGTTCATAATGTCCATATTGCCATCTATCCATGTTTTAAGTTTCATGAAAAAATATGAAGAACTTTTAAAGTTATCGCATAATCCAGAAAAGTGTGACTGACTGACTGACTGACTGACTGACTGACTGACTGACTGACTGAGGGCAAACCATAAGTCCCCTCTGGTGAAACTGGTAGGGGACAAAAACTTGTCAAATTTTAGCATGTGTGGACCAAATATTCGGTTGTCCCAGACAGTCAGACTACCGCGTAGCCCTGAGTTACTAACTCCACAAGAACAATAATTAGATTTTATTAAAGGCTTTCAAAAACTAACGTTGGCTTGCTCAATTATTTTGTTTATGATTTTGTTGCTAGTAATTGAAGCTTAAATGATGTGTCTTTTTTTCAGTGGTTTTGGGCGTGCATACAGATGGAAGCAAGGGCAGCAGAGAAGTTTTATACATTCCAAAAGGTAAAATATTTTGTGATAATGTATTTCATATAAAATTGATGCTTTCCATTTGCTTGAGAGGACATGTCAGTAAATTACCAACTCTTTATCTTTAAAGCAGTAAAAATTAACACATTTATATTCCACTCTTGGGAAAAGAATAAATGTCCATGATCAGACTTTATTTAAAATCGATATTAAAGAAGTTCACTTTGGCTAAGTGAATATGGTCAATACCTAGGTGTCAGGTCACGATTGCAATTGTGATTGCGTTTTAAAGATTTCTCTCAAAGACAAAAAATACTGCTTCTTTCAAGGAAACAGACTCTTAACCCTTTGAGCGCTGGAACTGGATTTTAAAGGTCTTTGCAAACAGTTTGGATCCTGATGAGACGCCACAGAACGTGGCGTCTCATCAGGATCCAAACTGTTTGCTATTCTGATAGTGGTCTTTGAAAAAAAGTGAAGAAAATGATGATCTAAGAAATTCAGCAGACGACATTTTAGCAGACAACAAATTTCCCAGCATGCAAAGAGTGTTTCAATAAGCCTTTGACTGTCAATGCAATCAAGCTAAATAAATAGGTTTTAACAAAAATCTTTATTCCAACCAAACTCAATAATTATCCTCTATCCATCCAAAAGGGAGAAACTGTTCAGAATCTCTTCACGCCCGTGTCGACCATGGCCGGATAGAAAACTTGGAAAAGCATTTTTATTCGATTTTAAATGATCATATATTTTTTTATTCTACCAAAATCAATCACTCCCCTTTATCCATCACAGGGAGAAACGGTTCAGAATCTTTTCACACCCGTGATGACCATGGGGGGATCGAAGAATCGTAAACGCAAGCGTCTCAAAGAGAACATCGCGCAGCTGGTGTCGGATGATGAGCTGGAGTCGCCGCTGTACACCAAGCGACGCTCGGGGAGCATCGAGGGGATCATCAGCCCAAACTCCTTCCTTGATGCTTCCAATACGCCAGATATCTCTGATATCAATATCAGTAAGTTGCAGAAAAGATATCTGTTGGCTTTTGCTACTTTCGTAAGTTATATTTTGTCACAAATCAATGATGGTATCTTAAGTACTTACTCGTTCCTTGATGTTTCCAACAACCCCAATATATCCGATATCAACATCAGTAAATTGTGGAAAATTATATATGGGCCTGTATTCACTAAGGGAAAAGTTTATGGGCTTTAAAGGAAAGTTTAATTTTGGTTCACTACATTCAATTGAACTTAACATTTAAAAAACATAAATGGGTGATTTTGTATGTGACTTTTATTGTTTCATTGCTATACCATCCAGTGCTCCAGCTAGGCCAAAATGGAAGGGCGCCCTGCCCTTCCGAAGCTCCGCCCTGCCCCTCCCAGACGCCACCCTGCCCTTTTTTTTTTNTTTTACATTTTATAATTTATAAATCTCTTATTATACTGCTTTTAATGTATTCCTCTATGTTGACATTTGCATGGTTAAATAATAATGGAAATAATATTGTAACAATTATTAGTTAAGTAAAAATATATATGCAACAGGGAGCATTCCAGATGCGACCGCGTGCTCGAAAGTGCACTTTTGACAAAATACCACTTGCTCAAAAGTACCCGTTTCACAAAAGCCCCCCCTGCCCTTTTCAAATCCTAGCTGGAGCACTGCCATCAATAATGATAGAGGATATTTGGAAAGTATTATCCAGTATACTTCATCAAATGTCAGAATGTCTTTGATTTGCATACATATTGGCTGGCATAGACTGAATTTATAACATAATTAAATTAAAGAAAGAAATTAAGTATTTAAATATCCCTTGAAAATACATGTTAAGTCAACCATTTGTTGCATATAGAAACCATCACCACCCCTACAACACCATGTAGTGTTTTTTTGGACCCAGAAGATTGTATGAAATTATTTTATTTGTTTTTGTTTCATACTGCGTTTGTTTTGTTAGTGTAGTTTGTGAATTTCTCGAAGTTGGTTTTCTGTTTTTATGGATGTTTAAATCCTTAATGTATTATAATTTAATCTGTTTTCTTTTAAACTGGTTCAAACATCATTATTTGTCACTTTGTATATGAAAAGACTGCATGATCACATGCAAAAATCATCATAATAAACATTTCATATTATTGTGTATACATTTATTGTTAAACATCTAAAAATCTGTTTAAACTTGAAAGTTTATGGTTGCCTAATTGATAGCCAATTTTCTGTGGAATCAACAATTTTCCCAGAGGTTAAATTTTCATGCTTTTCATTCTCCCAACATTGCACATAATTATGACCACTGCTTATATATATTGATTTAACAGTAAGTCAGCTTATTCGCAGGAAATGCGTTTGTCCATATGTTAATGTAAAATAACATGTTCTATCCATATTTAAATTATAATTAAAAGCCTATCAATGGGCATAGCGATTCATTATTTGGAGACAGGTTAAGTAAAGCTAAATTGGTTGTTGTCTGCTCTTTAAAGTACCTGGATACTCCATAGTATATTACAAAAATCTATGCTACAATGTACCCCAGGTACGGAAAATACGCTTAAAGGCACCGAGCAGTACTCCAGGGTACTTTTTTGTGTATTTTCCATACCCTGGGTACTTTGTAGTATACTTAAGAGTTCCCTGGGTATTTTTAAGTAGTACCTTAGCAGACAATTACTAATAGAGATTAAGTAGGCAGCTTCAAACTAACAGGCAATATTCACCCGCATGTATTGTTGTTGTTGTTGTCCAGACGACAAGGAGCAGGTTAAGGTCACACCACGGTTACAGGTGGTCAAAGAGTTCCTGCAGACTGAGAGGAACTACGTGGGCATACTGCATACACTGCTAAATGTACGTACAACAGGGCTTTTTTTCCTTCTTAAAGAATGGCTGTTTTTCACAATTTGAGAAGTTTGTGACTCAAATTTTCACAATTTTCAAAAGTTTGCGACTCATTTGCTCACAAAAGTGAAAAGTTTGCGACTCATGTTTTTACAAATTGATGGACCAAAGGTGGGAAAAAGCCCTGTACAAGGGTGTGATTTCTCCTCCTTTCAACTGATTTCCTCCTTTCCAATACTTATGATCGTTTTACAAACGGTTGGTTTACTGTGAAACTTGTGTGTATCTGCTTTATATTTATATTGCAAACACAATTATTGTGTAATCTCAAATGTAATCAAAACAGGTGGCCCCACACTTACCAAGCACAACAAAAATACATAGATAAGTCTACTGCAAAGTCTACACATCGGATATATATGTGGCGTGTTCTGAGAAAACTGGGCAAAATGCTTGTGCGTAAATTGTCATCCCAGATAAGCCTGTGCAGTCCGCACAGGCTAATCAGGGACGACAATTTCCGCTTTTATGGAATTTTCCGTTTAAATGAAGTCTCTTCTTAGCAAAAATCCAGTTAAGGCGGAAAGTGTCGTCCCGGATTAGCCTGTGCGGACTGCACGGGCTAATCTGGGATGACACTTTACGCACAAGCATTTTGCCCAGTTTTCTCAGAACACGGCACATATTGTTAAGATAAACCTGAATAGAATGCTGTAGTGAGTGAATAATCAGTCATTTTACTTAACCGAGTAAGAGGCAAGGATATTTTTGTCCCCTTTGGTGTTTCCAAAATCCAAAATCTCATTCCTGGTACTCTTGTTGTTAAACATAACAATATATGTAGAGGAAAATGAGCCCAGTTTTCCCAGAACGAGGCTCAAATTACCACACAGGCTTCACCGATCTGTTTTCCCGCAGACGTTTAAGGCCCAGATCAAGAAGCAGGACCAGTACAGCGGGGTAGCCTGTACAGTCCGCAAGGGCTAATCAGGGACAACACTCTCAGCCTTAACTGGATTTTCGTTTTAGAAGAGACTTCTTGTACACCAAAAAATCCATAAAAGCATAAAGTGTTGTCTCTGAGAGGGCACTTTTCGCATATGCATTAAGCCCTGTTTTCCTGCAGACATTCAAGGCCCAGATTGAAAAGCAGGACCAGTACAGCGGCGCCATCCTGGCCGCCCCGGATGTGAAGCTCATCTTTGGCAACATTCCCCCCATCTACAACATCCACCTGGAGATACGGGACGAGCTTATAAACATGGTGGAGACCTGGAGTGAGGAGAAACTGGTGGGGACGGTCATCAGCAAGAATGTGAGTGCAAAATTTGTATATTACGAGCAGTGAGTTTTTGTTTTACCAAATTTTGGCCCCATTCTCAATGCAAACAAAACACCAATTTCCGAATTTTTGTCAAAACGTTGCGATTTTTCCCAATTGAAAAGGCCGAAAGATCTAAAAGTATTTGATTGATTTAATATAGTCTTTAGTTTTAATGAAAGTGAAAATTATTTATAAAATAAACACATAATAAACAAATCTGTGCTTGATAGGATATAATATAGAGCTGAGCATTGATCTTTAGACATACCCAGTAAACAGACCCGTTCCGAATGACCCACAGACCTTATTGAGAAAGTGGATGTATGATTTTGGAACAGTCTATTCTATAAATTCTATAATTTGATGTTATTATTAGTCCCCTACCTGTTTCACCGGAGAGCCGTCAGTCTGTCTGTCTGTCACACTTTTCTGGATCCTGCGATTACTTTAAAAGTTCTTCATATTTTTTCATGAAACTTGAAACATGGACAGATGCCAATATGGACATTATGCACGTCATTTCATTTTGTTCCTACGTCAAAAATTCTGGTTGCTATGGCAACAAATAGACTAGAAGTACTGCTGAAAAAGGTGTTTTTTTCTGGATCCTGCGATAACTTTAAAAGTTCTTCATATTTTTTCATAAAACTTGAAACATGGATAGATGGCAATATGGACATTATGCACGTCATTTCATTTTTGTTCCTATGTCAAAAATTTTGTTTGCTATGGCAACGAATAGACTAGAAATACTGCTTAAAATGGTGGGGGTATATTGTTTTGCACATGTCGGTCCGTCTGTCTGTCCACCAGATGGTTTCCAGATGATAACTCTAGAACGCTAAGGCCTAGGATCATGAAACTTCATAGGTACATTGATCATGACTGGCAGATGACACCTATTGATTTTGAGGTCACTAGGTCAAAGGTCACAGGTCAAGGTCACAGTGACTGGAAATAGGAAAATGGTTTCCGGATGATAACTCACGAATTCTTACGCCTTGGATCATGAAACTTCATAGGGACATTGGTCATGACCGACAGATGACCCCTATTGATTTTCAGGTCACTAGGTCAGAGGTCAAGGTCACAGTGACCTGAAGCAGTAAAATGGTTGACTGGAAATAGTAAAATGGTTTCCGGATGATAACTCAAGAACGCTTTCGCCTGGGATCATGAAACTTCATAGGGACATTGGTCATGACCGGCAGATGACCCCTATTGATTTTCAACTCACTAGGTCAAAGGTCAAGGTCACAGTGACCTGAAGCAGTAAAATGGTTTCTGAATGATAACTCAAGAACGGTTAGGCCTGGGATCACAAAACTTCATAGGGACATTGGTCATGACCAGCAGATGACCCCTATTGATTTTAAGGTCAAAGGTCAAGGTCACAGTTACCTGAAGCAGTAAAATGGTTTCCGGATGATAACTCAAGAACATTTAGGCCTGGATTCATGAAACTTCATAGGGACATTGGTCATGACCGGCAGATGACCTATATAGATTTTCAGGTCACTAGGTCAAAGGTCAAGGTCACAGTGACCTGAAGCAGTAAAATGGTTTTCGGATGATAACTCAAGAACTCTTAGGCCTGGGATCACGAAACTTCATAGGGACATTGGTCATGACCGGCAGATGACCCCTATTGATTATCAGGTCACTTGGTCAAAGGTCAAGGTCACGGTGACTCGACACAGTAAAATGGTTTCCCACCCATTGCCGCCGCCGCCACCACCACCACCAAGACCACTACCACCACCGTTCACAGTGACAAAAAACGTATTCACACAATGGCTGCCACTTCAACTGACAGCCCATATGGGGGGCATGCATGTTTTACAAAACTCCCTTGTTTCATGAAACTTGAAACATGGAAAGATGGCAATATGGACATTTTGCACGTTATTTCATTTTGTTCCTACGTAAAAAATTCTGGTTGCTATGGCAACAAATAGACTAGAAATTCTAATGAAAATGGTGGTTTTCTGGATCCTGCGATAACTTAAAAGTTCTTAATATTTTTTCATGAAACTTGGAACATGGATAGATGGCAATATGGATATATGCACTTCATTTCATTTTGTTCATACTTCAAAAATAATTGTTGCTATGGCAACAAATAAATAAAATATTCTGACAATGGTGGAATTTCTGACAATGGTGGAGCCGGTATAAGGGGACTTTCATTGCTTGGCAATAGTCTTATTTAAACTGGTAAATGTTTTGGGGTTGCAATTTTCTGCTATTGTTTAAACTGTTTATAATTTTGAGCTCGGCTGTTTTCGAAGAAAACCCGAGGTATTGTCATAGCCAGATCGTCTTCCGCCGTTGTCGTAGTTGTCCGACACCTTTAACCTTGGTCATAACTTTTGCATTATTGAAGATAGCAACTTGATATTTGGCATGCATGTGTATCTCATGGAGCTGCACATTTTGAGTGGTCAAGGTCATCCTTTAAGGTCAAAGGTAAAAAAAACAAAATCCAGCACCCACAGCCGAGCGTTGGCACCCGATATGCGGTGCTCATGTTTTCCGTTGTTTTAACTGGTATTCTGTTTGTTGTTGCAGGCAGAGGCTTTGGTGAAAGCTTACCCACCATTTGTAAACTTCTTTGAGGACACAAAAGAGAGGATACAAAAATGTGATAAATCCAACCCCAGGTTTCACGCCTTTTTAAAAGTAAGCAAAAACTATATATTTTTTTTAAATGTTGCACATGTTTAATTTATAAGACACAAACTTGAATAAAGCAATTATTGATTAAATTATTCACATTAATGTAAAGATCTTTTGAGATTCAAAACACAACACAGCACTTTATGTTGGTGTTTGTGTGCTTTTTTTCCACAAAATAATGTACATTCAGATCCAAATTTAATGAGATAAAAATTGCAGATATACAAATATTGTTTCTTCCTAAAATTACTTGTTCTGATATTGTTTCTTCTTTAGATTACTTGTTTTGTGTTGATTTGATTGGTGAACCTTTAAATGTGCTGTATTTTCCAGGTGTGTCAAACTAAGCCAGAGTGTGGCCGACAGACATTGACAGAGTTGTTGATACGACCTGTACAGAGGCTACCCAGTATTACCCTGCTTTTAAACGGTAAGGATTAAACTGATGTGTTTGGAAAATTTTAAGTTTAATAAGAACACGTTAGCAAAAAAGATTTTTTTCTGTTCTCCTTCAGAATTTTGCAATTATCACCAAATAATATTATAATTATGGTTGCATGAATTATTTAAATTAAGTTTGTGAGTTTTTGGTGTTCAGGGATTTTTTTTTTCACTTTTGCAATTTTGAAAATGCTCATTGGAATACTTGTGTATATGCCTGGTTCATTAAAAAGAGTGATTTTAATTTATACTCAATACTCCTTTGTTTTTGCAGTGATTTCTTTTTGTTTTCAGATATTTTAAAACATACTCCAAAATCCAATCCAGATTACGTGGAGTTAGAAAAAGCAAATAATGTTTTAAAGGAAGTTATGACGTAAGTAAATTTGTAGTAAAGTTGTTTTAATGATTTGTAACACTTGTCTAACACACAATAATGTGTTTTCCAGAGGATTTCATTTAACACCTGAACCAGTTGTGTTATTTTTTTATTCTTTAAAAATTAAGGAAATAAAAAATGATCATAATTTAAATTTCTTCTTTGCTTTATTATTGATTTTTTTAAATTAAAATTGTGTAGAAGGATGAAAAACAACATTTAATTTTGTGAACATTAAAGATAAATTGCCATTTCTATTCCAAGAGTTAACAGAGAAGTTTGATGTCCCATATTTTGCCATGCGTCAGTTTCCCGACTTTGTAAATGTTCCAACACACGTATAACCCACATAAAACAGAAGTATTTGCGTATTAAAATCATAATGACATATAACCAAATTTTGTCAGTGAAATTAATTTAGAATAGTGCTTAGATCTTGTTATTACCAAAATTGCAGACACATCATGTTACATAACTATTGCATTGCAGACACATCATGTAACATAACTATTGCATTGCAGACACATCATGTAACATAACTATTGCATTGCAGACACATCATGTAACATAACTATTGCATTGCAGACACATCATGTAACATAACTATTGCATTGCAGACACATCATGTAACATAACTATTGCATTGCAGACACATCATGTAACATAACTATTGCATTGCAGACACATCATGTAACATAACTATTGCATTGCAGACACATCATGTAACATAACTATTGCATTGCAGACACATCATGTAACATAACTATTGCATTGCAGACACATCATGTAACATAACTATTGCATTGCAGACACATCATGTAACATAACTATTGCATTGCAGACACATCATGTAACATAACTATTGCATTGCAGACACATCATGTAACATAACTATTGCATTGCAGACACATCATGTAACATAACTATTGCATTGCAGACACATCATGTAACATAACTATTGCATTGCAGACACATCATGTAACATAACTATTGCATTGCAGACACATCATGTAACATAACTATTGCATTGCAGACACATCATGTAACATAACTATTGCATTGCAGACACATCATGTAACATAACTATTGCATTGCAGACACATCATGTAACATAACTATTGCATTGCAGACACATCATGTAACATAACTATTGCATTGCAGACACATCATGTAACATAACTATTGCATTGCAGACACATCATGTAACATAACTATTGCATTGCAGACACATCATGTAACATAACTATTGCCGAGGTGTCAATTTTCAGGATTATTCCTGAATTCAGGATTTAGGCCCTCAAGAAAACTTTTGGTATTTATATAAATCAGAGGATTTTTTGTTGTTATTTTAAACGTTCTTGTCACAAAATGTCATTTTCAACACAACTTTGGCATATTGCTTACAAAGGAAACATCATTTAATGAATAATTAAATCTCTTTTGATTGTGGCCCCCAAATTCTAGGCTGATTTTCAGGATTTTAAATTATGGCCAAGTGACACCCCTGTATTGCATTGCAGACACATCATGTAACATAACTATTGCATTGCAGACATATCAATGAGGACAAGAGAAGGACAGACAGTCAGGTGGTCATGTTTGATATCATGAAGGACATTGAAAACTGTCCGGTATGTTCTCTTAATTTTCATGCTTTCTCTATTGCACATATTTATGACCTCTGCTAATATTTACCTTTTAAACAGATAATGTGTTTTGATATGAGTTAATGATTCAGTAAAGGCAATCTATATCCTCTAAATGTTACCTTAGTCCTGTGGCTGTCCATTGACGTGTTTGCATTT